>JAPPUR010000050.1:0-176811 GCA_027569015.1 Ascodesmis sphaerospora | reverse complement strand
CCTAACCCTAACCCTAACCCTAACCCTAACCCTAACCCTAACCCTAACCCTAACCCTAACCCTAACCCTAACCCTAACCCTAACCCTAACCCTAACCCTAACCCTAACCCTAACCCTAACCCTAAGACGGAGTACCGCACGTTCAGCCGATGGCTCGAAGCCCATATGTAGAGCAGAGCCTGGAGCTGCATGGCTTCTTCGAAGTCGCGTTAACGGAGCGGCGGCAGGGTCCCAGTAAGGAATACAAAGGGATACCCTAAGCTCCGCAAGAGAACAAGGCACCAGAGCTTCGCGCGGTAGGTTTTAGCGGCAGTGAATAATAAATAGCACTTATTAATAACTACTCAGTCTAGCCTTCCCCTAACACTCAGATTAGCGGCCCACTACAAGAAGTCATTAGTAATAGCCGCCTCGGCCAAGACTAGCATAACCCTAGGCTAAGATTTACGCGCCTCGGGCTAAGACTTATAGTCTAGGCCGGCATCGATATAGCGTATAACTAGCTACCTCTTCAACTCGGCGAATAAAGCCACCACGATAGTTACGCCTATACCTACTAGCATAGCCGGGACCATAAAGACTAAGCTCTTCCCGCCGCCCATTGGCAACATAGCAACCAGCGGGCTCTACTTCGCCGCGGCTAACTTAACGGCCTCTTCTTACTAAGGTAACCAAAACTAGGCAACATTATCACGCAGGATAGCCCAGAGTGCCCATAAGATCATATTATCCTTCTTCTTATCCCCTACTACTACTATTATACCTACCCTTAGCTTCTCGAGCGAGGCAATCTTAGCCCGCTTCCGGGGAGAGTAATACTTCTTCTCCTCGCCGCTAAACTTAGCTATACCTTTACGCTTTAAGGATAAAGTTAATAGTAGCGGCTCTAAGGCTAATTACTACTGCGCGTCGCAGCTAAGGAACTTATACTAACGATGGCTTACCTACCTAAATATATCTAGAGACTTAGCCATTAAGCGCTTCAATATATCAATCATAATACTATAATTAGCGGCTATCTAGCTAATATAATAAGTAGCTAGATTATCTAGCGCCTTATACTACTTCGACTTATTATTATTATCGCCATCCTCAAAGTCTACCTAAGTAGCCCCCTAGTCGCGAGCATACTTCTTACTAATAGCAATAGCAATATAGCGCTAATCTTAAAGTATAATCCTACGGCCGATATAATAAGAGGTCTATTTCCCTATGGCCCTAGATATACGATTACTCTCCTATAGCCCTATCTCATTATACTAAATAAAATCGCTTAGCAATACTATCTTACTATATAGCTCCTATCTATCCGCCTCCTAGCGATTTATTAGTAATTAGATATAAACTATATATATCATAAGCAATTACCTAATCCTCTCCGGTAAGAAGTAAGGGATTACCTTTAGCGAGTTAAAGTAGGCCAAAGACTTATAGTACTAAGTAATAAGCATAATATCGCCATTAATAATAAAGATATTGCGGTCCCTATTAATGCCATTAACCAGGCGTAGGCCCATAATCTCTTCCCCTTGGCTAAGCTAGCTACTAATAATATAAGAGAGGAGCAATAAAAACTCCTTAAACTTCTTTATTAGCTTTAAGTACTTCCTAATACCCGCCTATTTTTACTCGCCCGCTCGATCTAAGAACTTTATCTTCCGCGAGCCTATAATAAGGTCCTTAAGTATCTTAACCTCCTTACTAGTGAGGTTATTAATATAAATAAAGGACCGGCCTCGTCTTATATAGATAAGATTATCCTTAATACTAGCTAAAAAAAAAATAAAATACTTATTATTGCCCTCCTTAAATATTAATTAACCCTATAGTAAATCCTTAGTATCTTTTATTATCTTAGCCACTATATAATAAATCTTCTCTATTAGGATTAGCTTACCTATAAAGTATATTATCTCGCCGTCCTTACTCTAAGACACTATTAGCTAGCTACTAATTTCCTATGTAATCTTCCTTCTATATAATAATAAGCTAAGCATATAGCCCATAGGAGAGTATATCGCCTTATAAAGCTAGGCGTCTTAAACCTAGGCGAACTATTACGCGAGGTCTATTATCCCGGCCTACTCCTAGGTAGGTATAGCCTACTTTCTTAATAGCGCCCGCCCTATAAAAATAAATCCCATAAGTATATAGGTAAATAGGTAAATAAATTAAAGCTACCCTATCTCGCCGTCGATTCCTAGTACCCCAATAAAATGCCATAATAGGCTCGCAAAAGAGTCCCTATTAAGCCGCTATATCTAGAAGTCCGCTAAAATCTATAATATCTCTTCCTATAGCCCCTCGCCTAACTATTCCTCGTCCTATAGATATACCTAGAGTAGCTTAAGGCTAGCCCTCTATATAGGCATAAAGTAAAAGCTATATTTAGTAAATAGCGTATCCTCCTCTAGTAATAATATATTAAGGCAATAATATAAGAACCGCTTTATATATACTAAGTAGCGATTTATACTAATCTTCTCTTATAGCAGCCTAAACGGTTAGCTATAGGCATTATAAGGGTAGGGGCTAGCTAGGAGCAGGCGGGTCATTAGGGGCATACTCTTTAACCCGCCGATATAGCAGTCAAAGAAAAATCAATCTAGAGCCGCGGCTATCCATCACAGCTTATTATCATCGCAGCTAAGCATCCTACTATAGGCTTAGATATCTACTAGATTCTTCCCAGCAAAGTAGGCTAACCAGCCGGTCCTCTTTAGCTAATTTATCGTCTTATACCTAAGGATCCCTTCCTCTATAACCTTTTATATCTTCTCCTACTCCTCCTACTATAATAACTACCCTTAGGTAATATTAGTAATTATCATCTAATCTTCTAGGTATATCTACTACCTATCGGCTATTATCACTCTTCTCCCCTTGCCCACTAGCATTAGAGGATCTCCTACTACTAAGATAATATTACTACTACTAGCAAAGATACTTATATAAAAGTAATAAATCGCCCTCTTTAATCCTATAAAGAATATCTATAAGTAGACGCTAATCTAGAGGTCCGCCTACGCTCTAGCTCCTTTTATATTATACTTATTATTAAGGTAAACCCATAGGCGCTTCTAGCTCGGCATAAAGTGCCTATAGCCCGGCTAGGTATAAGTAAAACCCCGGTAAATAGTAAGGCCCTTAATAGCCTAGATCGGGTTTAATATACCGTGCTAGATAAGCTACTCTAATACTAGTCCTTATAGCTATAGACCCTTATAGCAGCGGATAAGATCACTATAGGCCCAATAGTTAATATCTAAGTAATAGTCCCTTAAGTAACCCTCGAGGTTATAGACCACATAGCTATAAAAAGCGCAGATTAATAACTTATACTCGCCATTATATATAAGCCACTCTTCTCTTAGTTTAATACCTTCTATATTATAATAACTAGCAAACTCTCTTATCTCTCCCTAGTAATACTCTAGCCTATTACTATTAGGTAAGTCTATTAGATACGCTTAGATTATTATAATAGGTAGCTACTTTTACTAAAGAAGCTCTCTTAAATAAATAATAACTACTAAAATCTACTCTATTATTATTACTTACGCTACTACCTATATATTATAGGTAGGTATATATTATAGATATATTATAATAATAATAATTAAGATTAAGCTTACTTATTTACTTAGTCGCAAAAGGTCTATCTAGCCTCTAGAAACGCATTTTATTCTATTTCCCTCTTCTCTTTGCTTTTTTCCTTAACCCTAAAGTCCCCCTTCCCTTATCTTAATTAGCTATACTATAAAATAATAATTTAGGACTAATAGTTTGGCCCCCCTATCTATATCTAGGACCCACCCCCGCGTATATCCCTTGCATGGCTATTAATCCATGCCCCTAACCCTAGATAATATTTTAGCCTAAACTACTACTAGCCTTCCGGTTAGGTTAGCGGTTACGCTTAATTTAATAATTATATTCCTATTTTATTTCCTATCTATGATTTTTATTTCCGGCTTATTTCCTATCTATATTTTTAATCCCATCTTATTTCCTACCCTAGATTCTTATTTCCGTCTTATTTCCTACCCTAGATTCTTATTTCCGTCTTATTTCCTACCCTAGATTCTTATTTCCGTCTTATTTCCTACCCTAGACTCTTATTTCCGCTTTATTTCCTACCCTAAGCTTATTTGCGGGTTATTTCCAACCCTAACTTTTCCTAAAGAGAAATAGCCGCGAATAGACCACCCTATTAAAAATTTCTCTCAATTACCTTTAAAAATTAATAATTAATTCTAGAAAAATCCTATAAGAAAAAAAACTTTATTTTTAAAATCCTCGTAGCTTAAAGTTATATATATCTCATTTTTATAACCCTAACCCTATTAGAACCCTCTTTTTTAGAAACTGTCGGCTGGTCGAAGAAAAAACTATCGGCTGCCCCATGGTCTGCTAGCGTAAAAAAAACCTCCCATAGAAAAAAACTGTCGGTAGCTCAACCGACGGTTTTCATAGGTGATAGGGTATCTTATTATCCCTTATTCTCTTAGATTAATTATTTAAGCTTTTTTAATTTAATATAACCTAGGACCCTTAGTCTTAAGGTTATATTATTAAGTAATATTATAGTTTATCTCTCTTATTATAACCTAATTAAATTATATTTATTATTTTAATACTAAGCTATTAGCTATAATATAATAAGGGTATTTTTATATAATTTATTTATCTTAATAATATATTAATTTTCTATAAGGGTAAAAGTTAAAAAATTATAAGAAGATAGGTCTTAGTAATATAATTAAGATAATATTAGAGATAAAAGGTAAGGTTAATATTATTACTTAACTTTAATTTATTAAAGCCTTTATAATACTTTAGCGAGAAGAGTTTTATATAGCCTAAGAGCTATATAACTAGCCGAAGTATTGCCGATCCGTCGCTAATAACCGGCCTTCACCTGGGTTCTCTTATATATTATAGCTTAAAGTAGGGCTAGCTAGTTCCCGGGGTCCTAACTTATGTCAAGGGTGGCCCCCTACTTATGCCCGATACCGTAGTACACAGCGCTGACCATTCCTGTGATGATCGTGTGTATTCCCAAGGGATAAACCGGTCGTGCTGGGTTTATGTTGGCAGATAGACTAGTCGCGCTGTACTTGAACAATGGGGTCACGTCTGGTAATGTGCTCAAAGGTATTGAGTATAACCAAGTTAAATTGATAGCTGAGGTAGCTATTACATATGAAAGCGCTAAGGAGCGTGTTCTATATACTTCAAGTTGTTCCTTGGGACCGACGTTATTGGGGTTCGGTCCCGCGTAGGACCGATGTTTTCAACACTCAGTCCTTGGACCGACGAGAGCGAAGTTCGGTCCCTCCGGTCCCATCGCTTAGTCAGGTAGTTCTGCCGGACTTCCCCGCCTGGCGTATGTCATGGCCGTGACAATGCCGGGGTCGTCAATTCAATCTAACTTGTTCCCGGTTGCGCAGCCCTCCTCAGTCTCACGAACACGCGTTGCGGTTGACGTGATATACCGTCGTATGCCGCGTAGCCTCCAAGCGACTCGGGTATCTCCAAAAACTCAAAATTCCACACCACCAATGCCATGATGACCTTGACTTGTAGTTGGGCCATCCTTCTACCCCAACACTGCCGGACGCCCGCTCCGAAGCCGAGCTGCGGCCCAGCGATGGCATTGAACTCGGTGCTGCCGTCTTCTTTCTGCACCAGCCAGCGTTCAGGATCAAAGGCTCCAAGATCTTTGCTCTCATCCCAGGTGCCCCGACTTTTCGCATCCCTTGAGGTAGGACTCCGCAGCGTCTCGTCCACTGGTAGAGATGGCGACAAGTAGCCTGGGCCCCCGTTGATCATGAATATCTGGGAGCCTTTGGGGATACGGTGGCCGAGGATGTCAGTGTCTCTTGTGGCCTCACGCACCATGCTGAATGGCGTCAACCGCTGCATCTCTGCCATGACGGCCTCAAAATAGGGCAGCTTTGACCGTCTGATTTCGTCAAATGTGGGCTGCCGATGCTCAGCTACAGCTTCAGGAATCTCATGATAAAGATGAGCTCGAAGTTTGGACTGGCAAAGGGGGTTTCCGGTCAGGTACTTGGAAATCCAGCTCATGGCCCCAGAATTGGTGTGGTGGCTTGCCACCAAGTCACCGAAAGCCTGAATAAAAGCGACACTGGTCAGCAGCTGGTTTGTGCACAGTGATCAATTCCACCTGCGATAACTCTCTTCTCACCTCTTCCATCAACCACCCAGCATCAAACTGGGGCTGTCGGCCCTGCTTCTCTGCGAGCGCAGCCTCCCTCATTACAACATGCTCCAAAGCCGAGTGGACTTGACCGTTGCCGTAGTTTTCGACCGCTTTCCTGATCTGGGTCGGCATGAAATTGGCTCTGTGTGTGAATATCTTCTTGTACCAAGTCTGGTGCTTCCACCACCAGTGACTGAGCGTCGGAGTCCAAGACACTGTCGTCTTCTCCAAGACATGAGGTGCCTGATCGACGGCTGCGAGGAAGGGATCCAGCTCTGCTTCGGGAAATGCCACAGGCTCGTCAGGCTGCCCTCCAGATATAGAAGAAGGTCCCAGCTTCTCGAGGAGTTCCAACTGCGGGCGAAGAGCCGAGGCCGTCGTGTTATCGCCAAACTCGTAATGTGTCACGACGTCAAGAGCAACGTGCTCATAATCCGCCTTGATGCTAAAAGGCCTCCCGTTGCCAAGATCTATCTTCTGTCCCAATAAGCGTATTAACTCAAGGCCCTTTGTGTGCACGAATGGGCCAATGAAATTGTTCAGGAAGGTTGGTGTCATCAGATCATGTTTCAAGTGTCGACGAGTTCTGAAGGCGTCATTCGTCTTGAATCTTGCCGAGAAGTTGCCTAAACACAGCATACCCTGGATGAGAAATGTCGGCTTGTCGAATTCCGGTCGCCTCATTAGTATATCCTCGGCTTCGCGAAAGTCGGCAACCAAGATCCACGGTTTGGAAAAGGGTCGAACAAAGATTTGGCAAACGGGGGACCCCAACTTCTCGACCTGCTTGGCCATCCACATGCTGAACTCCCCCCCTGTAGCCTTCATCTCGCGAGCCATATCTGGGGCGTCTCCGAATAAGTTCTTGGCAGCTGCAGGATTATATGGGATGCCAGGGATTGGATGTGGAAGAAGCCATCTATAAAATGCGAAAAGACCAACCACGGCCAAAACAACGAGGGCCAAAAGCCACCCTCCGGGTGCCGAGAAAACCGGGGGGAGTGTGACAGATGGTTTCAATAGTGTCATAATTATACGGACGGTGCCTAGAGTGGGCTCGATTTGGAAGTTTTCGGAGGGGGGACAAAGACTTGAGAACTGATGAAGCACAACGCCTAATGTAAACTCGTAGGTCCGTTTTTATAGCCGCACAGCACAGCCTGAAGCTGTCGCGATTACTGATCACAGTAGCGTAGCAACCTCATCTACTCCTCATCCGAATGTGATTGGGGTTATCAGAGGGTGTAACCTATGTTATCCGATGTACTTCGGCCGAGCCACGTCGGCCGAAGGCATCATTATTAATGCAATGCGGATGCATTTGTGCGTCACGCAACTAGCCTTGTCCGGTGGTTCACTTGTCTGAGAAAGAATCTTAATTGTGACTGATAGTACCATACGAATCCGGCGGATATCATCGGTCCGGGCTCCCCAGAGTAATCAGACTTCTTGCTGCTCGCTTTCAGATTCATGGCCAAGGAGGATTAGCTGAGGTGAAATTCTGCTGCGTGTGTTAGGGTTTGAACTCGTTTTATGTTGTTGCAGTTGATGAGAGTGGAAGTTGCAGGCCACCAGGAGAAAAGGTAGGCCTCCCGGGCTCATACAGGCAGATCATATAGCTTTGTCACATTGATGCGTCCGCCACGAGGCGGACACTATAATGCTTCAACTGGGCACGATTGAGACAGACACACCCTCGACCTGCAAATCAGATATCTATTGCAGTAAATATAAGGATTGTGAAGTTTCCGAGTCTAGTGAAAAATTGAGACTTAGATCTTGTGAAAATGCTTCCCAGTCCCAGTCGTCAACCAGTTCCTCCAATGTTGGCTGCGGCGGCTCAGGTTTCAGTTTATCCACCTTCTCTGTTGCCCTAGCGATGAGACTCTCCAAGTTCCGCGCCCCTACTTCGGCCATATCACTCACATCCGCGAGCATGTTAAGTGAGTTGAGGGCTTCGCGTGAGGCCTGCATGCACTTGTCGCGCGTGAGAGTATCCGTTGTAACCCCTATAGGACTCGCCCCAACCGTCGCATGGGGCTCACCGTGCCGCTCGTCTGCCAGGAAATCCGGCCTCACGCAGAGGCAGACCAGGATCAGTGCAGCCTCCAAGGAGGGAGATATAATTCCCGGAAACCTCGTCTGTGAGAGCGCCATCATGGCGTGAAGGGCGGAGACGCATTCTAGAACTCTTAATGCTACCGAAGCCAGGAGATTCAGCTGCGACGAAAGCAAAACGCGTCTGTAGCTGGGGATCGAATGAGCTTGATCAGGTTCCCGCATGAGTATTGCCCTGAAGTCGAACAAGACGGAGAGATATATAGCAATATGCAAGAGCTGCCTCTGCGAAGGTAGAGCCGGGATGCGCTCGTCCCACTCTTTATTTGGCTCCAGGGCAAAGGCTGGCGGTAGCGTGACAACGTACTCGTCACAGAACTTGTTGAATCGCTCCTCCGCCACCATCTCGCTGTACTGAGCGCTTTTCTTCGGCACGAGGTTTCGCCAGAAGCTAGCCAGACGAGCCTCTAATGTGCGTTCCAGGAATCCCTCGGGAGAATCGTCGGTGGGGATGTCGGGGCTGAGTCGCATGCGCGGCATCACATCGGCGCTTAAGCCATCAGGGAGGAACGGAATGCGGTCCAATGACACTGACAACGTGCTTTGTCTCGTCAGCCGGAAATCAACACCTGTCACAAGATAGTCGTGTCGTCATACCTATCGAAAATATAAAGGTTGCAAAACGTCCTACGACGCATCTCCTTCTTAACTTCGTCCACAGCGTGTGTGGACGCGTCAAGTTCTTTATGAATCCCCACTCTTTGTGCTGCTTGAATGGCGTGGCCTAGTGTCTCCCAAAAGGCAGTCGTGCTTCCTGCGCACTGCAGCACGAGCCCATGGCAGAGCAGGTGCTGAACTCGAAGCAGTGAACCTCTGGTATCAAACCTTGTGCAAATGGACGCAAGGTCGTCAGCAACGTTACTACATACATGGCGTATGTCGGATAAGAGCACGCCACGTATCTTATCGGCCGTGTACACGGGCGAAGGCAGAAACTGTGCCGCATACAAACACACCCTGAGAATTAGCACGGCGAATTCAGCGTCTGCCACAAGTGACAGTTTCTCCGTGGTCCACCATCGATCGTATTTGTTCAAGAACCATGGAGGATAAATAAGCTGAGCCGCCCTGCCAACTCAGCTCAACACCAGTACGATGCTAAGAAAATTGGCTCATAGTGCTACTGACCAGTTGACATGGTTGACAAAATGTTGGATGAGGAAGTCGACCACTGCACGGTCTGGCAGCCTTCTCATGCTCCGTTGGATTTCGGATACCATGTTCTCAGGAAAGGCCTCTTCGCGAGTTCCCTGGTCGACGGCTTGGTGCAAAATCCACTGCCAGCGTTATCGACAAGACTCAAGAATCACACGAGAACTCACCGGGAGCTACTTACTTTCCGTAAAATGGTGAGCGTGTTTGAGTCGCTATCTTCGAAATAACCGAACGAATCGGCTAATGAGCCAAGACTCACTCTACCATTGGTTCGGTCGGTACGGGAGGTAGGATTGAGCGTTACAGGGTTGGCGGGCCGTTCCGCGACCTGGGGCTGGTTTTCCTCGCCTTTAGTCGGAGGCGGTGATGTCATGGCTTCGGACATGGGCTTGCGTGGATGAAAGCTGCATTCTTCTGGCCGACGACGACGAGTGCAGTGATTACAGGGATAGCTCCGGTTACACTGGATTCACGATGAGATAAGAGTCCCTCTCAAAGAAAAGCAACTCCACCAATTTCTGGGTCAGACCTTTTGCTTTCTTACGTAGCAGGGGATACAAGAGGTGACAGCTCGCTTCCGTTGGTTCCTTTGCATGGTGTGTTTGATACTGTATACTGCCTGGAGTATGTGTGGAGCTGGGGGCGTAGCCTGCCGATAAGCTGGAGGAATGGTAGGCACTGGTAGAGGAGTTCATGGGCTTCGATGGTGAAATATATACTGCGAGAAGCGACAAAGGCAGGCCGTAGTTTTAAAGAATCGAGCTTCCAGTAAAAAGGAACGGACTCGCAGAAATGCCGAGACTCCGAGCTCAACGATCAAAAGTGTATGAAATGGCATGACTTATTCATTCTACGGTTGATGGTGCATATCCAAGTGCCGGCCGGTGAAAACATGCATCTCCTTGCTTGCGCGAAGACTGTTGAACCGGATATAGGCCGAAAGACCTAGAAGGTCACTAACTAAGTGGCGCGCCGTGTTTTTGCCTCAGTGGTCGGTTTGACAGGTCCGTTGGGTTCAACAGTTTTCGCGCGAGCAAAGAGATAGCCGGCTTTAAGTCCCACCAAGTATGGTACTGACGCGGCCTGCAAGGGAAGGAATGACGTGATCTAATTTGCGGCTTGGCTTTTTGTTGATCTTCTTCCTTTATCTCTACAGCCACTGCACCATCCCGAAAATATGCTTGCTCATAAGTGCACGGCATATTGCCCCCGGACATCTCTGGGTGGAAACGAGCCATTGAGCATACCTCCTAGTTGGTGCTGCAGTCAGCTTCTATAATATTAAATACCGAATCTTTGTTTTATCCGTGATAAAATAGTTAAGTGAAAGACGCCGAAATCAGTTATGGCCACAGCTTTGACCCCTAACGTTAGGATCATTAGGCTCCGGAAGCCAAGCCGGCCCTCGGTGTGTACTCCATACTAAGCTAAGGCGTGTAGCAGAGACCTTGGCAGGGTGGCACGTTACCTTTACTCGAAGTTGGCGGGAAACCCCGCAAAGCTTATCCAACAGCCGTGAGTAAGACCCGAGTGCCTCACGAGAGTCTCAGAGAATATTACAAATCAACGCGAATTAGCTATCAGTCTTCGTAGCACCGTACATGCACATATCAAGGGTATCACATAACTATCGGCAAAGCTTTAGCCAGCCTTTGGCAAGGCTAAGCCTAGTTTAGAATAAGCTTTTACCCCTCCTTTATCAGGGTAGAGAGAGGCCCCAGCTCTTTTATCCCTTCCGAGGCTCATAACCCCCATCCGAAGGCGTGTGCATAATAGCGCCGGTTTAACAATCGGCACCCCACACGGCCCGAGCCGCCTCTATAGCCTGTCAGTAGTATAGGTCGCAAGGGTTGTGTTGAACCGAAGCTATCATATACACATGAGCATGCGCATAGCATTTCGCAATACGTTTTGCTCAAACGCACCTCGGAACCAGTAGAGGCAATGTCACGTGACATAGGCAACTCTCAAACAGGAATAACATAAAGCATTAGCCCAAAAGAGGGGCAAGATTCAGTCAGACACAATTAATCAAGTAATTCACTCAATCACGGGTTCAACACGCCTTGTTTTTGCCTCAGTGGTCGGTTTAACAGCCCTGATGTGAACTGCGTCTGTATGAGTCAGCTCATCAGTCGTTCTTTTTTCTCTTTCCTCGACGCCTCAAATCTGGCATGGTTTTGTCACCATAATCGAAATGGGCCAAGACGCAACATCATCCGAGGAAAAAGCCTCCATCGACATTTGCAGCAGGTGCCATGCCATTGACTTTGACGACATATTCGGTTTGGATCCCTCGGACTTGGGATCAGTCTCTCCGAGTCTTACCCCGCTCTTGGATAGTCGTGAGGTGGCATATCTCGATGGAACGCCTCAGACATGGTCCAAATTGCCTTCTACATGCCCAGTCTGTCGTTTATTGGCCGCAGTGGCCCCGACTGATCAACCAGATCAGAGTGGTTATTCCCTGTTGGCACGAGCAACGGTCGGTTGGCAAACGCAGCTTAGAAATCTCCACGGAGACCAGATGCTGGCAGATCCGATCACCATCCCGACCCTGGTACTGCAGATCCTGAAGAAGCCTGCAACACTCTACAATGCTATATTTGCAGACCTATACCTTTTCGACCAGAACTCTTTGGGCAAAAGTCGCGACGGTATGGTAGAAGTTGGTGGCTCCACAGGCCTCGACATCCAAGTATTGCGATCCTTTCTCGACCATTGCTACGAGAGTCATGCAGACTCAGTAATATGCGGCATCGGACATTACCCACGGGGTACTGCGCTTCCTTCATTCCGAGTAATCGATGTACAAGCACTGCGTATCGTGGATCCTGGTCCGGACCCCGTCTACACGGCGCTCAGCTACAGATGGGCGAGCAGGCGTACGATGCGTCCTTTCAGCCCTTTGACAAGACCGGGGAACTCAGAGACCCAAGCGCATTGCCGCAATTGATCTTGGATACCCTCAAGGTCACCAAGGACTTGGGATTCAGATACTGCTGGGTGGATAGATATTGCATCCCGCAAGACGACCCTCGCGCCATGCAAATTCAGCTAGGCCACATGGACGACATTTTCCGTCTGGCAACCGTGACAATTGTCGCAGTCTCGGACAATAACTATCTGCCCGGAGTGTCGCAGAAGTTGAAGAAGGTTGTCCCACCTGTACGCGTTGGCAAGTGCAACCTCGCGGCGGCATCTTTGCGATTCGACAGCATGAAACACGAGATACGCTGGTCACCTTGGTCAACAAGAGCGTGGACGTACCAAGAAAGACTATTCTCGCGTCGTCGTCTTTTCTTTACAGATGCAGGAGTTTACTACGAATGCGGCCGCATGGCGTCCGGCGAGTCAGGCTTTTCTGCACTGCAGCCGCGATGGAACATTGACGAGAACGTCAATGCCCCTTGGATCATGTCTGCAGGCTCTTTTGAAAGAGAGAAGAAGCTCCTTGAGTGTCTCGAAACGTACAGCGAGCGTAACTTGACGTTTGCTCAAGACAGGCTGAATGCCGCTCTGGGTATCCTGCACGCATTTGAGACAAACCAACAACCGCTGCGTCATTACCTCGGCACGCCAATTCTGATGGTCTACAAGGACCATAGCATAGTCTCTGTTCCTGAAGTCGTCAGCGGACTCTTGTGGGGTATGCTTTTCTACAATGGCACTGACGGCTCGTCCCGATGCGATGCGTTCCCTTCTTGGTCTTGGACGGGCTGGACTGAACAGGTTTACTTCCTCGCGAGGTCTAATAACTGGCCGATTTCACGCCCTCCTGATGCGAACATGGCAGTTCACATAACGTCTGAGTTGAAAGACGGCACACTGCTCACATGGGACTCGGAAGATAGCCTACGACGTTTACACGGAACCTTGCCATCCGCCCTCTCGAAATTCATTCATATGGATGCTCTGACGGTCCAAATTCAACTATCCATGGAGGGATTCGAAAAGAGCCACGTGGTCCATAACCCGGTCGAGCCATACGTCGTTAGCATTGACTCCGTCAAGGTCGAGCTGGCCGAAGATAAGGAATTCCCCTTTTCAGAAACGCGCTGGAAGATCCTAGATATTCCAGAACGTGGCCAGATCTATGTAAAGGTCGATTTACAGGGGTGTCTTGAGCATGGGACCATGTCTAACGAGCAAGAGGTGCCAGGTTCAACAACAGGAATCGTCATTCCGCTGGCTGGCGATGCCCTGGCTATCATTCTTGTGCAACCCAATGGCAGTGGCACCATGGAACGCTTTGGTATTATCATGTTGCAGCCATCCTCTATTTTCTTCCGGCCGTGCCTGCTGGGGACACATGATGACCAGGACGACCTCGATGACTATGATGACTCGATTGAGGACTTGAGCCCAAGTAAGAGAGCCGAGGTGATAGGATTACCGACGTGGGAGGAATTTCTTTCATTCTTTTATTCGGTAGGGCGATCCGAGCGGCGATCTATTCGACTGGGATAGCTTGTTGAAGTTGGGAAAGAGAAGTCTGTATATGCACTTGGCATAAAGCCCCGGTATTTATATTAAAGTTGACATTCTCCATATGTATCAAGTCTGAAAAGGCAAGTACTATCTATAAAGAATCACTCCGTCCCATCCAATGGAAAATTGCATGGTTCACGACGCGAGTGCATGGCGATTACATCCTGCTAAACCAGGTGGTATGGCTGTCATGCTACCTATGGTAAACCTCAACAACATCTGCTATCCAATCTCACCACAGATGCAAACAAAGCCGTGAATGGATAAATACAATAGTAGAAGGTCTTAACTCTTTGCTCTTAGCTATAAGCGGAAATAAAGGGCACCATAAAATAAATCTACTTGATATTTTGGTACTATTTAAAGAAATAAGCTGCTATAGTATTGCTCCTAATTTCCATCATATTCCTTCTAGCTTAATAAAACACACTCTTAACCTATCCGTACAAAGGGTTATATCCCAGGGGATTCCTAAAATAGTACAGCCCTAGAACAGTCCGGTATAAAACCTCACGTCTTCTCCGCGGCCACCGCTCACCAGAGTGGCTAACCCTGGCCCGAAATGCACTACTGGTAACCTAAGCCTAAGATATTATACCAAGATTACTAAACTCAGCAAGAATTAAGATCTCGATTCGTCCAGTAGAAGTCAGACGTCATAGACCCATACTGTATATCAAACGTTGTTCCTGCCTCACGGGCGTCAAGCCCAATGCTGGCTCTGTAGTGAGTATATGCCGAACTCCCGTTGCCCTGTATCCTTGTCATCTCCCAAGGCTGAATTGAGATTCTTGGGGGCACGGCTCCAGGTTGAGGGATTTTATGAGCCATTTGAATCACTGGAGCTTGGTTCTCAATGACCTTTTCATTTCGAATAGCGGCCTCAATCACAACAGTCAAGTTGCCATTGCGAATGTTGGTGTCAAGGCATGACTTGGATTTGATGAAAAGAAGCTCGTCCAGAATGGGGTATCCACCAGTTCCTTGATTATCGAGGATGACTTCTTGGGCTTTGCCTGTCTTCAGGTGGATATTGAATGATTGGACATCAGTCGTAACGTCAAACTCGGTAGCAAACTGATACCATGTGAAAACCTCGTTGAAAAAGCCATACGACTGCCCGCCGCCGACCAAGCGAGAAGCTTGAACAGTTATGCTCTTTTGTTTCTTCGGTAGGATGCTCAATGAGACCTCGAGCGTATCAGCATCGCGGCCAGTTCCTTGGCTCGTGCGAACTCTGATGTTACCCTCGAAAGCAATGCGAGACTGGTTGGTAGCCAACTCCAGCTTGTTTATGTACGGTTTGACATCAACAAGCTCAATGGGTTCGCTCAGCTGAACTGTGGAAGGGACAGTATTGATAAGGCGCTCGAAAACAGTCGCACAGGTCTTCTGAAAAGTTTGAGGATCTCTCATTTTTAACATTGTGACATTCTTGTCAGATCCGAAGATGCGTTTGTCCGAGTTCGTGGTGTCGTTGTGGCCAAAGACCAAAGGATTTGCGCCATTCCCAGCCAGGTACTCTTTGACTACCACATTATCGAATTCAGCGGGCGTGCTATCAAACGTGGGCTTGTTGGATGGAGAAGGCTTTCCACCCGCAATTTCAGGGTTCTCAGTACTGTGAACACCTCCGAGACTATGGCCACAAGCAACTAAAGCGATCATGTCTTGCTGCGTGAAGCCAGCTTCTTCGAAGGCGGACAAGGTCTTGTTGAAGTCATGTTCAGGTTTGGGTACGCCAGGCCGTCCTGCTTCAGTAGCATCGGTGCGGCCCATCCGGAGCGGCACCTTCTGACCGCCACAGCTTGCAGCAGAGGCTACAAGGCTCAAGGCCAACATGTCGGCGGCGCTCGATCGAGGTGAAATGAATTCGTGTAGTTCGGACAAGGTATGATTGAAAGCAGCGCCGTTGTTCTCGTCACGATGGGTTTCGAACATTATCGAGGCATCGAGGCCACCTGTTCCTTTTGCCTTGTCGTGCGTAATTGTGTCATGGAAAACAGTTCTAATCCACTCTGCCGAAAGCTGTCTCCCAGGTTCATTGGAATTGAAACCGCAAGGAACAACCACTGCGAGATGTTAATATACAATTAGGTCTTGCTTGACTCAGTAGGGGTACTAGGGAATGCCACCTACAATCTGTGAAGCCAAAGCGTATGACACCATCCTGGATTGCGTACAAATCCTCGAGAAAATCGCTTTTGGCGGGCCAAACATATTTGGCCTGAACCTGAGGCGTTAATACGCTCATAAGGCTGATAGCCTTGAGAATACTCATTGTATGACGTGGGCAATAAACGGATCAGACACGGCTTAAACGTTAACTAGAAGGAAGAAGAACGAATCAATGGGTGCCTGTATAGAGATTGAAACAACTTGGTATTTAACACAAAATTCTTCCGGTTCGTAGTTGCTCTGAAGAGGACTAGTCATAGGAGATCAAAGGGAGGGTGGGTGGAATACAGAATACGAGATATGGTAATTACCTCCTCGCACAGGGATACGGGATACGAGATGTTACATTCTTAGGATTCACTGCAGGTGGAGAACGCGTTGAAATTGCCCTGCCCTAGCCAATAGCATAACGGATGTAACTAATCAAAACCTATTTATAAACATCCTGCCTAATTAATCTGGTTAAAGGAACTCTTAACAATGCTAAGACGCATCTCCTAAGGTATCACAAGACTACAGTGAGGTTACTTGCAAGGATCTAACCCAGTAAGGAGAAGGATATTTGACGATACTTGATGAAACACTGCTCAATACTGGAGTGGCAAGCATCGTAAAATTAAGTTTCTATCCTCATCCTATGCAAGGTACTCCCAGATTAGTTAAGATCCTAACTATGGAGCGAGTGACCTCACTGTAGTCTTGTGACATCCCACGAGATAAGGAAGCTAAGGTGACGGCCTAGAAGCCAGATCTAAGTTTAAATCTTAGGAAAGCAATTCGCTGGACAAGGAGCGCAAGGACGGATTGACCTTGAAAGCGGCCCCGGCGTGAGGCATCTGTACGAGCCACTGACGTGCTCATCAACAAGCAAGTTAAGGTAGTCGGTCTGTCCAAAGCGGGAGAGGGCGTCGACCGGAAAACGCAAAGGTTAGGCCGCTTAGGTAGTAGTTACGTTGCGCAATTTGTCCCGCGCGTATTCATATATGGAAGCAATGACATGAGCTTCTTCTAAACCTATGAGGCGGTGTGATAAAAAGCGTTGGAAACTGATGCTTCATAGCATATCTGTTTTAAACAGAGGGCTGGTCATCCCAAAAGAGGCGAGAGTAGGTGGTTGGCCACTGATGTCATCCTTGTCAATGCCGCTCGCTAAACGCGATACTCATTTTTGGACACGCGTATCTGAGCACCCCCCCTGTTAAGGCTCGCTAGGAGAAGCGACTGATATCGAGAACAGACCAGATGTGGTCAATATCCTGATCAACAAAGCAGAGGGTATGAGCGTTAAGGATCGGATCGGACAAATGCCGTAGGGCATAAAGCGATGGTTTCTCTGATCGCCGAGGAGACCGTCCAAGTCCCTGGCCTCGAAGTTAAGGACATGGAAGACCAGAAACCGCTGCACAGAGCCCCCATGACAGACCATGAGATTGTAGTCCAGCTGCTCGTGAGGCAAGCCATCATTTTGGCCGAACGCTGCTGCATGTGGAGGTGGCGCAGGAGGATGGTGTGTTTTTTCAGCTTTTCGAGGAACTACGCTGACAAGAACGCTGAGGACAACGAAGGCGCGGCAGAAAATTCAGTAGATTCTTTCCATCTTACGGAGTACCTTTTTGATATTTCCCCGGAACGGGAATTTGTTATATTGCCGCGGCCCTTCGGCGGTTCGGACTTAAGGGGAATAATTGCGCCAGGAGACAGTTAGTGGTAGAGTGGCTGTTGCTTATCTCCGGCCCTATAAAAAGAAAGAAACGAGGTTCTGTAACATTGAATAAAAGACACCGTGCAGCGTGCAGCAATCTGCGCTGTCATCGCTCGACCCCCCAAATCTCCAACCCACCATGGCTCTCCAACATAAAACTTGCACCCTCGTCACCGGAGCAAATTAGGGAATTGGCTTTGCCGTTTTCGGATCGTGGATGCCGCGTGACCATGACGGGAAGACCAGAGGACGAGGTCAGTACGAAGGTACAGCTCTTAGAAGCACAGGGCTTGGAGGTGGAAGCTTACATCATGGACGCAACTTCTGATGAATCCATCGATCTTGTTGTTGGGAAATGTCAAGAGGTGAGACTACGCCTTTGTGAGTGGCGGTCCGTTGCTTATGCAAAACCCGTTAGCAAGTTTGGACATCTTGATGTTCTCGTCAACAAAGCAGGAATTTCTCGAGTCGTGCCTCTAGCCGAGTCTGTTCGCTCCGAGTACGAAATCCCCCCTGCTAGCACAGAACGTTCCAGGCGCATTGTATGTCACTGAAATGTTCTTGCCCCTTCTCGGTCGAACCCAAGCGGTTAAGAAGGTCGTTATTATTGTCCGCAATGGTGACAAGAAGGTCGTGTTTGTCTGTTCAGGAGCCGGTAGCATCACCCAGTGGCCCACACCAGGCAACCCAGCGAGGAGCTTCGAGGGCCCGGCCTATGCTGTTAGCAGGCCTCAATGCTCTCTACGCTCGGTATGCCGTGGCTTATGAAGATGACAAGGGCTGGAATCTAAATTGTTGTTCCCCGGGTTACTGTGCCACCAATCCGATTACCGGGGAACGAAGCCATCCGAGGCTAGGGCTAAGATGGTATGTCATCTCGCTGCGTTGCATGAGAACGGACCGACACGCACATACACCAACAAAGAAGGGCTGATCCATTGGGAAATAGATGTCAATCAGTCTTTGAATCTGCTCCAGTCAGGGAGTGAAAACATCCGGCTCCTAGACCTACCTAGTGGTCATTAATACCAAGTTGCTCAAGTCATGTATGTATCAGGGTATCCCTCTTTGCGGTAGAGCTACCGGTCACAGTCGTCAAAAACGCAGCTCTCTACCCAATTTGGCACTTCCGAGACCTAATGCCACGTAACAGAGCAACCAATAATTGTCAAGCCATGAGCGAGACGTAACCCACTTAGCAAAGGCGAGGTATGGCTCTGACCTGTTCCCCGCAAACTAGCCCATCTGCGTGACCACCCTGACTCGCACTGAACTTTCTTGGCATCGGTAAGATCCTGCTCTACTCTAGGGGCCGGCTACAACCACACCACACCCCCGCGCTGCTGAACACCTGAACAACTGAACCCCGGGATTTGTGAAAGCATCATGTTTCCAGATCCGGGAGAAATACCGACCCGAGAGCCCGAGCATAAGGGAATTGGCACGGAATTTGGGCGGAAGGAAGAGGAATACATATAAATATCAACGCTGTTGCTCCTGGGCTTCTTACAATGAAACCAACTACCAACTATATCTATTTGTTCCCTATCACGCTCGAATCAGCCATGGCTACTACCGCAATCCCAACTCTTCAACGTGCTGCTGTACGTGAGGCTTCTGGTTCGTCATTTCGAACCGTCGTCAGGCAAATTCCAGTTCCACAGCCTGGTTCGGACCAGATTCTCATTAATATCCAATGGTCTGGCCTATGTGCATCGGACAAAGGCTTCTTGCTAGACGAGTGGAAAGAATTTGGTGTCTTCATGTCGCCAGATACTCAGGGAATTGCCGGGCATGAAGGTGTGGGTGTTGTAGTTGCTGTTGGCAACGATATGCAGGGCCGTTGGAAGGTTGGGGATCGTGCAGGTATCAAGTACATTGCCAGTACTTGCAGAGAGTGCGATTTCTGCTCCAGCGGCGACGAGGTTCACTGCCTCGATCGGAAGGACAGCGGGCTCATGGTCCCGGGTACTTTCCAGGAGTACTGCGTCGCGGATGGGTGTTACGCGACCAAGATCCCGGATGGGGTGTTGGCTGAAGAAGCGGGCCCTATTCTATGTGGCGGCTTGACTGCGTATAGAGCGTGCAAGCGGTGAGTATGACCTTGTGCTTACCGGTTTCAGCTGGGCTGACAATAATGCCAGATCGAACGTTCAACCCGGGCAGTGGCTTGTTGTCCTGGGGGCAGGTGGCGGACTCGGAAGCTTTGCCGTCCAATATGCTAGGGCAATGGGAATGCGAGTCATTGCCATCGACTCGGGAGAAGACAAGCGCGACCTATGCAACAAGACTGGAGCTGAAATCTTTATCGACTTCCGCATCACCAAAGACATCGCAGCCGAGGTCATGAAAACCACCAAGCATGGCGCTCACGGCATCGTTGTCACAGCTGGGAACAAAGAAGCATACCAACTAGCTCCCATGCTTCTGCGCCCCCACGGCACAGTAGTGGCGGTGGGACTCTCGAGGGATCCATCCGTTGTCGCTGGCGCTCCACCGGCGGTATTAGTTCAGAAGCAGCTCAATATCGTCGGTTCTATGGTTGGCACCCTTCAGGAGGCGGACGAGGCCCTCGATTTTACTGCTAGGGGACTTGTACGTGTAAGTTGATTACTCGCCCTTGGAGTATTCTGACCGTTCATTAATCAATCTGCTCAGCCTATCATAAGCAAAGGTAAGCTCGAAGACTTGAATGAGTGGCTTGTCAAGATGCAGAACGGACAGATAGCTGGCCGTGCAGTACTACAGACGGCGGCGTAGAGAGCTGCGCAGTCAAGAATTGGTTGGGTCCTAAGAACTGATGTGTTGCAAGCAAACTTGTATGGCTCTAGAAAATTGAATCTCTTCTCTGCTGCTTGGTCCTGTGTCTCCAACATCATCGTGATCCTGTTACCTACAGTGGATTCCATGCCTAGATGACTTGTATTCCAAAATAAAGCGTCCATCGCGCTCTGTACTAACCGTCAACTGGTCCAGGGCGGACATGAAGCTCTTGGCGGGGTATATCGTAGGTGTCACGGGTGCACTGTTCGCGCTACATTTCATCATCGCGCAGTGGCTTCCTTGGCATTCGATCTACCAGTTTGGTTAGGCCTTGACCGCTGTCTGTGATGGGGTCGGCAGCGGAGATTCGACGTGGCTACTGTACACCTACATCGGGGTCTCGGTGACTCGGCTGTCTATCGACACCCGCCATGAATTAATGCCGCGGGAGCAGGGACTTTTACCTCCACAGCTATGTTGTTACGAAGTGGAGTGAAAACTCTAAAATAAGTCTAAAACTTCCCGCATTGTGGGGGAAAACTGGGGGTTAATCCCTGCGTAGCCGGAACTATCGTCAAGCGGAAACAGTGAAGTCCCCAGTCCGTAGAATGCGAATGGGTGTTTGCCGGACTTACGAGACGGGCCCCGAGACTCCCCTATCTCCGTCCGGAAGAGCTTGGAAGTCCAGGTCAGATTCCGGTCTAAGTTTTACAAAAGTCCGTTCACGATATCCCTTGAATCTCTGGAGTGAGGGAGGAGACAGCCTTAAATAGGCACAGGGCTGCCAACCAGTGAGTCCGGATGCGCCAACGCTTAACAACAGACATCCAACACGCTACCAACAAATCATACCAAGCCCATCATGACGCGTAACGCATCAACCGCCACCTCAGACAGGCTGGACTTCACCAAGTTTTACAACGTGATTGACGGAAAGCTTGAAAGCACCGCCACCACCAGGCACGGGATCAATCCGTCAACGCTGGAAAAAAACCCTCCCGTACCCGTTTCGACTATTGAGGATGTTGACAGGGCTGTTGAAGCCGCGGTAAAGGCAGCTGAATCGTGGGCAGATGTTCCCTACCTGGAACGCCAGAAGAAGGTTGCTCAATTTGCAGACGGCCTTGAGGCGTTGAAAGACGACTTTGCTGTCATGTTGACAAAGGAGCAAGGGAAGCCTGTAAGATGAGTCCAAAACGCATTTTGAGCCACCCAGGTCTGATACGTGACTTGAAGTTGGCTCTGTCAAACGGCGAAATTGCCGCGGCAATTCAAACCCTCCGAACCTTTTCTACACTCCCGCCGCTCGATGAGGTGGCTGAAGATGAACCCGACCGCCGAGTAATCATCGAGTATACACCTTTGGGTATGAAACTCTAGATTCGTACCCTGTTTAAGGAGAGAAGCTAAGAACGGAATAGGTGTCGCCGTTGGAATCGTTCCTTGGAACTGCAAGTCCACAGATCCCCATTGATCGAATAAAGCTAACAAGTCGCAGTTCCTGTAAGCCTTGGTAAGCTTGCAAAACAATCAGAGTGTACACTCCTGTACTGACCTACCAGCTATCACCAAGATCGGCTCCGCACTTGTAACCGGGAATGCCTTTATCCTGAAGCCATCGTAAGTAAACAAAACTCTCTTCTCGCTAACGCTACACTTCTGGAACATTTTCTCAAACTGGCCAGGCCGTTCACTCCCTACTGCAATCTGAAACTCGCAGAGTTGGGGATCAAGTACTTTCCCCCAGGAGTTTTCCAGGCACTCAGCGGTGAGGATGTTGTCGGGCCTTGGCTTGTCAACCATCCCAAAGTTGACAAGGTCAGTTTCACTGGTTCGACGGCAACTGGTAAGCGGATTGCGGAGAGTTGCGGTAAAACTCTCAAGCGCGTAACTCTTGAATTGTAGGTCAATTCTTCACACTACTTGATTCAACGCTAATGCTTGCTTAGGGGAGGTAATGATCCTGCTATCGTCTGCGGCGACGTCGATATCAAAGAAGTCGCCCCAAAGGTTGGTATCCAGGCATTTACCGAGGCCTCGCTAACAAGCTGTGTATAGATTGCAACGCTGGCATTCTTGAATTCAGGACAGGTGAGTGATTTCAGTCAAGCCTGCTTCCGGTGGTTAATTTGTTGTAGGTGTGCATCGCCATCAAGCGTATTTACGTTCATGCATCTATCTACAAGGAGCTGCTGAAAGAGATTGTCAGCGTGACTGAGAATCTACTCTTAGGAGACGGGTTGAAGGAAGGGGTCATGCTAGGCCCTGTCCAGAACAACCTGCAATATGAAAAGGTGAAAGAATTTCTCGCGGACATTAAATCCCAGGGCTTGAAGGTTGCCACCGGGACACGAGATTCATCGACTTTTGGGAAAGGATACTTCATCACGCCCACCATCGTCGACAACCCTCCTGAAGATTCCAAGATCGTGATGGAGGAGCCATTTGGTACGTGTGGTACTCTGAGTCCACAGTTTCATCGCATCTAACGTTCAGCAGGCCCTGTCTTGCCCATCTTGAGCTGGGAGGATGAAGAAGAGGTTCTGCGCCGAGCCAATGCCACTATTTATGGCTTGGGTGCTTCTGTTTGGACTCGGGACATAGCGAAGGGAGAGCGCTTAGCGAGAAAGCTCAAGGCTGGAAGTGTTTGGCTCAATTCACACCTTGAGCTTCAGCCCAACATTCCTTTCGGTGGACATAAGCACAGCGGAATAGGCGCGGAGAATGGGGTTGATGGCTTGAAGGCATTTTGTAATACGCGAGCCCTGTATATTAAGAAGCAGTGAGGCCGTCTTCCAGTCCCGGGGTAGCTTTTCATTGATTACATCCAAGAGAATGGTTTCTCCTGTCGAACTGGTACTTTCTGAGCGGTCAGTTGTCTTGCGAAAGATTGGCCAAGGCCGTTTCACGCGTTACTTTGTATACCTGGGGGGGCCCATTTCATCATTTGGGTGATTGTATTCGTGACCGCAATGCATAGCTGTATTGAGATGCCAGTGTATCAAGAAATTGACTTTCTCAAGAAGGGCGCCGGTGGTTCCAAGTGTATAGGGTATGACACACGCAATGTGGTATCAGAGATCGTAGGCGACGACACACGCATCTGCACAAAAAAAAGGCCGCTGTGCTAGCCTTAGGATATGATGCTATGATGCTATGATGATAGTTTGTTATTTGTTATAGTTGAAGCCCGGCCCTCGACGGATTAACTGAGCCGGAAGACCAAAAAGCCTGAGGGCAGCCTGATAAGACAGGGCTTACCGGTATGAGCCAGCAAAAAAGTTACACATTATGCATCACCAGACTGCATAAACTTAATGCAACATCTCGGGCTCATTGTTGGGCAAGGGGTAATGTATAAAGGCCCCTAACCCATCATTGTTGACACTCTGACACCTTTTTCTCTCATCACTACTTGCACGACTAGCACCATGGAGATACCAGATCAGCCAGCGAATAAAACCGGCAACGATAGCACTCAGGCAATACCGGTCCCATTCATCAACTTTTCTGTCCATTCTCCTTATCTGATCACATGTGGTCCTGGGCCAAACGACCCGAATGTGCCAGACATAGAGCGGTATCGCCAAGAGGGTCCCGGTCAGGATTCCAGATATCTTACAACAATTTCGCCTCCTTGGCAGTCTTTGTCAGAGGAGATGCAACATTCGATTCGCCAAGAGTTAGAGGTCTTGTTCTTCGAAGAAACAGCCAACGAGTTGCGTTCGATGGATACCTATGCCGTGAGATGGCAGCAAATTTTAGACATTCCAACTGTCAAGTGGCGTCGTCCGGGGGAAGTTGACATCAAACCAGAGGGCATCATCAAGTTTCTCAACAAAGAGGTCATGATATATCTTGACCAGGAGTCGATCCATTACGGTGAATATGGTAAGCTCGGTCGATACATATATCGCAAGTGGCTTCACTTGTACAATGGACGACCGCCGTTTCAAAGGGACAGCTTTTTCGCCACTGCTGCTCGATTTCAGGATGAAGAACCCAATGGGTTGGATCGACTATCGAAATACCACAAAGACCTCTCCCAAATGCTTTCGGCGCATCTCGATGATTGCGTGGATTTCTATCCATATGGTCGACGCTCTCAGACGATAACACCACCTCACTTCCAACCAATACCCGACCGAGCAATTCAGTCACTTCGCGACCATAAATACCTACTTCGTCCTCTATTCCGAGCACTCTACATCTTTGTCGATGGCCAGGCTCTCCCCGAATACCCTGGGCCATTTCCAACTCGACGACGAGGAGAGGCCGAGGATTGGCTAGACTATCGCCAGCGTCTCCTCATCCAGACCACCTCACGCGTCACTGTCCTGCTAGTGAAGACGGGAGATGAGTCCCATTTGTCTTCTCCTATTAGCTTTTTGCCTTTGTTCGACTCTGGCCTTGCACTTCCCGTTAATCGTCCAGACTATGAGGACGGGATAGAACCAGCTGTTGTACGAGTAAGATTGGACACTGCTATTCTCTTTGTCTGGGAACTGCTGAGAACGGAAGAAGCTGCTAGCGGAGAGGCTGCCAGTGAGGCTTAGAGACGACGAGAAGAACAGGAGGCATTCTGTGAGGCATGGGTCAACAAGGTCATTGCTCATTCGCAAGAGGTTGGAACTGATATCAATGGATATTCTTGGTTGGCTATTCGACGTGCATTAGCAAAGAAGAATAGTGAGGCCTTTGATGAGGATCAGGTCGATCCGTGGTGGGAGTCGTTACGGCATTGGACGGCACTATGACTCAAGGATCTGGTAGCATCTATTGGAAGCCCAGTAGGCTCGAGATTGCAGAGTTTAGGCTTGATTTGAGCTATAAGAATATATTGTCGAGCCAGGTCTCAAGTCGGTATAACGAAAATCCAACTTGCCATGCTGTGTTCTCAATATTCGCGCTCAGTTAACCTATCGAGGGCCGGGCTGCAATCATAATAATGAACAGGTTCTCAACACATCATCATGGTCCAATGTAGAAACTGCGCTATCACTATGTCTTTGATCACGTCGTTATTCCTGACTGGTAATCAGCTCGAATGAATGTTGAATTCAATTCTATCAGGTCTGAATATATGTCCTCTAATTCCTCCTGTCTCTCCTCCCATCTACCACCAACTAATCTCTAGATCCCGCTCCCATTCACCCGATGTGTTTGTTCCACTCTTCTTATTCGCCTTTCTCTTCCGTCTGTACTCGAAGGCCTCATAAGTGCGACGTGCGAGGTGTGTGAGGAGTGAAGCCGCGAAATGCCTATCTCCCAAAAGTCAAGTTAGAACTTAGTCCAGTTATTTTATGGGAGCAAGAATGCCAACATACTCGACTAGTAGAGCTTCATACCCTGAGCGTACTGCACAGGCGAATGGCCGTTGATGTTATAGCATTGCTTGGAGTGGAAGTAATCTCCATTGTTGGAGTACGTGTCATAGATGAACGACTCCTGAGAGCAGCTAGGTTGAGCATAGAAGGCAATTCTCTGCCCGTTGCCGGGTCCAAATCCATTTTCCTTGTAAGATTGGAATCGTTGGACATCAGGGTTGCAGGCCGCATTGTGATCAACCTTGAGAATCTGCTCGTTGCCGGTGCAGTCACGACCACTGTAGGTCTTGACCCCAACTGCAAGGCTGCCTTGAACGAAGGCGGCGGCGGCGGCCAGGAGGAGCTTAGGGAAATGCATTTTAAAAGATGTTCAAGGCATCAGGAGTGTTGTTCTGAATGCAAGATTGAAAGAATGGTTTTGATGATGTTGGGAACTGTTTGGTTATGATGAATGAATGAATACTCTTGACTGAGATACAAACCTTAGTTTATATAACTACTATTATGGCACTTTCATCCACAAGCCGCTGCATGCTGAATCATTGGAGCACTCAATCCTTAGAGTACATCCATCTTCCAAACGTATGCAGCCTTCATGAGAGCGTATTGGGTCATCAGAGCGTATCCAGAACTCACAGCGTATTCAGCGATCAGAGCGTATTCACCCCTGAGAGCACATGCAGCCTACAAAAAGCGCATGTGGGCGTCTACCTCACATTGTCTCACGTAATGTAAGCGCCCCATAACAATTACCACAGAATCCAAACTCCCGGCTTTTACTTCGCTTTAATGTTGCAGTAGCAGTACAGATATTTTACACTGCAAATCAATCTCACCTACACGGCTAGATCGGCAAGGAAGGTCAATGAAATGCGGATACTTTACGCCGAGTAACCCCGGTGATGTGAGCGGAACAGCAAGCAGATACCATAGCAACACCAACGTGCCACCACAGAGATCAGGCTCAGAGCCCAGAGCTTTGGGATTTTTGCGCCCCCCTAATTGTACGACGGAAATTGTCACGCATTCTCTGACTTTTAACTTCAAGTCAACTCGTACGATTCCTTCGCTATATCTTGCTTCGGCGTTTCTCCCTATCTCTCAAGACCCGTCTCAGAATCTTTCCGCTTGGGCTCTTCGGAATAGAGTCCAGAAACTCAACACCACCTCTCAGCCGTTTATACGGGGCCTTGTGGGCCGCCACATAGTTGCTAATGTCCTGCATAAGCTCTTCTTCAACAGTTGCCTCCGCAACAAGGCTTCGCACAACAAAAGCCTTAGGCACTTCTCCAGAGCGCCCGTCGGGTACTTGTATCACTGCGCAGTCTGAGACAGCAGGATGTGAGAGGATATGCGCTTCGAGCTCCGCAGGGGCAACTTGATGACCCTGTAGCTTGTCAGTATGTATTGCCAAGATATGATCATCTGGCTGACCTTGACTTTGATGAGTTCCTTGATTCGATCGACGATGACGAGTTGTTCGTTACCAGATGGGGCTAGAGTAAAGAGAGCCTCGTCTCCTGTCCGTATCCAACGACCATCAGCATCAAAAACAAACGTCTCGGCTGTTGCTTTCTCGTTGTTAAGATAGCCCAGCACAACAGAAGGGGCCTGGACCAGAAGCTCTCCCGAACAATCATAGCTAGTGATCTCGTTGCCCGCCGTATCTACGATTTTGGCTTTTGTTCCTGGAAGTAAGGACCCGGATGCCTTCATAAAGATGTCGTGCTCACTCGGCGATGAAACAACCGTTGCTGTTTCCGTCATACCTTGAGTTCCCAAGTCAGCAACTTTCAACTAGATGCCATCAGCAAACTGACCGTACGCTTGACCCACTGTCCATCCAGGATAAATGCTTTTCAGCTCTTGCATAGTTTCCTCGGCTAAAGGCGCTGCCCCGCTGTAAAGAAACTTGACACTGCTCAAGTCGTACTTTGCGCAAGTATCCTTCAACTGTATCATCCTGATGATGATGGGTGGGACCTGATTTATTAGCACTGGATATCCTGATGGAGCAATGGCTTACCAGTAGAAGCTGACGAATCTTGAATCGTTGAATTGATTCCAGAAAAGCCTTTAGCTCAAACTTGGGTAGAACGATGACCTGATCGCCCCTCCAAGTACTAGTATGACATGCAATCACCAAACCGTAGATATGGCTAAACGGCAGAAAGCCTGATACTGCTTGCGTTTCGACACCTTTCCTTGCTCGGCCAACTGAGTCGTACGTGACATGCTGCAACACGTTTGCAATGACGTTGGCGTGGGAGATCATGACCGCTTTCTGTCCGTATCGTGAGCCTCGACATTTCTGTGATGAGGCAGAGTACTTACTGGTAGCCCTGAAGTTCCGCTCGAATAGCAAAGGAAGGCAGGCTGCCGAGCTCCTTGTCCCGGGACCCATTTGAGAGGATCGAGCTCGGGAAGATCAGAACCTTGCTTGATGAGGTTCTCAATCGTCCTGTGAGTGAGTTGCGAAGATGTTTTCATGTCTGGAATATCAAACAAGAAGATGTTCTCATCAGGTATGCATGCACTCCGGGCAGCCGCAAAAGCAGTCTCTGCCAAAGGGGCGCAAGTGACCAGAGCCCTGGCCCCCGATGATTTCAATTGATGTGCCAATTCAGTAGCCGAGCTTGCAGCGTTGACCGGGGTGACAATTCCGGATAACCTGTGAACGCCATATATTGCCGTTACGAAATCGACCTTACCGAATCAGCACTGAGCTCCTCCCATCAAGTCGTCATCTTATTACCTACCGTGTTGAGCGAGAAGATGGCCAGCACCTTGTCCCACGCAGTGCCTTGATTTACTTCCCAGCCAAGGCTCTTAGCCAGCGACCTGGCCACATACTCAGAACGTTGAAAGAGTTCAGTGGCCGAGTACGTGCGACCAGTGATACCACAGGTGAAAGGGTGCCTGCTCTCAGAAAGTGGACGGCGGCCATACGCTTCGTTACTCATGAACTCTGCAATTGGAATCGAATCTGGAGACGCTAAAAGTGCGTTAGCAGGCACGTCGCGTCAAGGATTGACCCGGGGACCCTGACCTATCGGGAGTTCTGGAACCCAGCTGGGAGGGTGGAACACCATGATGTTGGTAAGGACGCTGGCGCTGGCTTACGTCGTATTGAAGGGGGATGGATGGGCTTGAGACAAGTACAGTGAATACCGACGAAGCAAAATATATGGCCACGGAAAATTATACTTGGTAGTTTCATGAGTCTTGCTGTTAGTCAAATCAGGATGGAAGCGCTAGGACGGTTGAGGATAGCCGAGCATGAAGCCGGTTGAGAGCAACCCCGCCGGCATCCCGGAAGTAGGCGCCCGAGAGCTCATCTGCTGCATGGGTTAATATCTCAGTCATACGCTGTAAGGAGAGGCAAGCAAGCCAGCCCTCAAGTGATCGCCTGTTGAACAGTGATAGGTAACATATGCAACAAGCCATGACCGCTACGCAGTTGCCCGCAACCATGTTGGCTTGGAGGAAGCATAGAGGAAGCAGTAAACCAGTACGAAGCGGCCCAATGTCCGTGACCAAGTTATACGCTGACAATCAACGAGATCTTTGAAGAGGTTCCCGTACCTAAAGTCTCACCTACGGGTGTTCTCTGCAAGATGTTAGCATCCGGAGGTAAGAGGAGACGCCAGACAGAAGATACTAAGCTCTGACTGGGCCACAGTATGCAGAAGCGACCATTCACTGCTTACTATCGACAAACAGGCATCTTGGTTTGAGGAAAAGTACACTTTGGTGAGAAACTTGAGAAAGAAAGACAAATTCATCTGCCCTGTAACTAATGACGAAACACCAGGGCCATGAAGGGTGTGGGCAGATTATTCAGTTTGGCTCAGCCGTTCATCAGGACAAGTTCCAAGTGGTAAAACCATCTCCGTCTGAGCTTCCACAAGAGCAGGCTGACTAACTTCCATGTAGGGAGATATTGTTGCTCTTCACGCTGTGCCTGGCTGTGGACGCCAAGATTGCGCTGAATGCTCCCGTGACTTGAGCCAGCTTTGTGAGAAGGGCCATCACTCCGGGATAGGACAGGACGGATTCTATGCACCATACGCAGCCGTTGATATCCGAGGCATAGTCAAGGTACCCTCAGGTATGTAACGTCAAGAGCTGGCCAGGAAATGGAACAAATTGAGCTGTGCTAACCCACGTTCTGCCAGGCGTCACGTCAGCGCAAGCAGCGGTCGCTACGGACGCCGTCAACACCGCATATCACGCCATAAGGAGAAGGGCGGAGGTCAAGTCCCACGAGACGGTTTTCCTCTTTGGCCTTGGCGGATTAGGTTTCAATGCCTTGCAAATCCTCCTGCATATAGGACCCAGGATCATTGTGTCGGATATCAGACAGGAGCGTCTGGACGAGGCCCAGAAACTCGGGATACCGCCTTGTGACATTGTCCCGATAGGAGCATCACCACAAGAGTTCGTCACCGAAGCTAAACTTGATAGCAAGATTGATACGGTGCTGGACTTTGTTGGCACTCATCAAACTTTTGAAGATGCTCAACACATCGGTAAGAAACAGTACGGAACACGTTGAAGCAAGAACTCTGAACTGACTCGAGGGCATGCGCTAGTTCGACGGGGCGGGAAGCTGATATGCATTGGCAGTCTCGACACAGAGAACACGATTCATATGAAGATTGGCACAAGAAAGAGGTTGTCCTACATATTCTCTTACGGAGGACAGGTGAGGGATCTTGAAGAGGTCTTGCAATTGATCGCCGATGGGTCTATCACACCCCAAGTCGAAACGTCGAAACTGGTTGAGTTTCCTCAAGTCCTCGAATCTCTTGTAAGGGGTGAAGTTCGAGCGCGTGTAGCATTGACCCATGATTAGCTAGTGTTAAAGGAGCTTCATGACGCATTTGATTCGGCTTGGTGAAGGTCGAAGAATGGAGTGAGGGCAGCACAGCATGAGTAGCTCAATACGCAAGTTTCAATACACAGCAAAATGACTTTTCTACTAAAGATTGATAATTCAGATTGGTCAAAACTCATCCGTTGACACTAGCGCTTGCCGGCATGCCTATCCCAACTGCAGCGGTAGCTCCAGCATCTACCGGCAATATCGCCCCTGTGATCCACCTGGCGTGGTTGCTCGCGAGGAAAACAACAGCACAGGCAGCATCCCATCCTGTTCCCTCAGTACCCAGTAAGCTTCGGGCTTTCCTGGCTTCCCTAGCCTCTTCGGACATGCCCTTGGCGTACATCATTGGTGTGTACAGCATCTGGACGCAGTCAGCAGAGCCCACCAAAGATTGAAGGTTACTTACCCCAGGACAGACGCAATTTACTCGAATGCCGTCTTTGGCGTGGTGGGCTGCCATTGCTCTAGTCATGTTCACGACGGCGCCTTTGGCGGTAGGATACAACAGATGTGGTGTCCCACCCTTGAGCCCAGCCACGCTGCCCATGTTGATGATGGCACCCTTGGCCTCGCCCTTGTTCTTCATCATTGCCGGGATTGCATGCTTGGCCATCACCACCATGCTCGACACGTTGACGTTAAGACCTGTCGACCAATCGTCCATGTCGACTTCCGTTGCTGTTCCTCGAGCACCCGCTATCCCGACATTGTTGACGAGAATATCCAGACGGCCAAACGTGTCCAAGGCCAGAGATACAGCCTTCTCACAGTCGCTAGAGTTGGTGACGTCTCCTTGTATCGGGACAGCTGAGACTCCTTTGCGTCCAAGGACCGCCATCGAGGCCGTCTTTGACGCCCATTCCAGGCTCATGTCCAGACACACCACACTGCAGCCCTCATCAGCTAGCATGATTGAGATTGCTCGGCCGTTGCCAATTCCATCTCCGAAGCAGCCAGCGCCTGTAACTATAGCGACTTTTCCAGCCAAAGATCGCGATGGTGGTTCTGCAGGGATATCAGGCGCCATTGTTGAGATGTTTGTTACCTGAACCAATAAAGTGAGTAACTCTTTGACACAATATCATAATTACGCTTGATGAGCAGCAACGTCGTGATTATTAGTTCATCCAATGATGGTAACCTTCTGGTTAACCCAATCAGGTATACCGACGTGATGATCGGACGTGCCTGCGGGGTAAGCAAATGAGCCGAGGCAGTTCAGTAGCAATAGCCAACCTCAGTCACGTCTCCCAGGTATGGGTTGTAAAGTTGAGGGTTGGCCTTTTTGAATGTCCTTGTTACTTGAAACCCCAGCTATTCTCTTGAGTTGATGCTTCAGCAAGAATGTGCGACTTTTCCGAGTACGGTGGCAAGTCTCCCGAATGGTTGGCGGTAGAAGCAACTCTTCCACCTCCTCCCACCTTTGGAAGCCTCGCGGAGCGGAAGAGGGTGGTCAATGAAGGACGAGAAGAAATCTCAGCAAAAGCCATGGAGTCATTGTCACATCTTGTTCACATCAAGGACTATCGCATTAACACACGAGACGGCGCCACGGTTCAAGCTCGAGGCTACAGACCAACGTCAGCAGATGACGCCGCGCGTCTTCCCATCTACATTCATTTGCATGGCGGTGGATATCTGTTTGGGTCGATTTCGTCGGAGGATGCCATCTGTACTCGCATCGCCAACGGTGCCATGGTAATCGTCATCAACGTCAACTACCGCCACACGCCTGAGGCCACCTATCCAATGGCTTGGAGCGATGCGGAAGATGCCTTTCACTGGGTGCACGATCGTATTGACGAGCTCGTCGGAGATCAAAGCCAGGTCTTAGTTGGTGGCATCTCGGCTGGGGCTCAGCTTGCGGCAGCGTTGACCCTTGCGCAAAACATTTCACCCAGTGCTCTGTTGAGGCCCAAACTTGCTGGCCAAGTTCTAATGATTCCATGTCTTGTCCATATGGACTGCTATGAGTCACAGCTTGAACAGTTGAGAGATCCTTCGGTCTCATCGTATCTGGAAAATGAACATGCGCCAATCCTTCCCATCAAGACAGCGAAATTCTTCACGGAGCTGCTCAAGATCACAAAACCGAACCCCCAAGATCTTCGACTAAATCCTGGAAATGCCTCGAAACAGCAGGTGGGAGGGTTGCCACCGACAGTCTTGGGTATAGCAGGTCTTGATCCGCTACGAGATGAGGGACTGCTTTATGGGAAGAAACTTGCCGAGGCAGGGTGAGCTATCTTGTTCAAGGGTTCAGCCATTTGCTAACTGTCACTTGGGACAGAGTTCCCACAGATGTCCACGTCTTTAAGGGGTTACCTCATGGCTTTCGTCGGTTCGGTGAGCAGCTGACCGAGTCTGGAAGATGGGACAAGGTTATGGAGGAGGGAATCCGTTGGGCGTTGTCAAAGCCTGATCCGTCTTGGGAGGTCAGGATTCAAAGCTGATGTACAAATTTTCCTGTAAATGACTTGAATATTGAGCTTATCCGCAAATCAATATCTTTCTACCCTACTTGTGTCTTATCACAAAGTCTGAATACCCCCTCGCCTTGACCTCATCACACCTCTTACGGTACCCAGGTGCTGGCCCGTTGTATCTCGTCATCGATCTCTTCTGCTTGTGTGCCAGATTCTTATTCACTCCAGTCATCCACGAATCGACCTCGTTTGCCAGCAGTCCCTTGCCACAGTCATGAACATGCTCTGTCCACTCTTCCATGCCCTTATCTGTGGCTTCCACGTAGGTGATGTTGGTGTCTCGGGCGTGTCGCATGAAGTCGGCTACCCAGTCCACGGCGTACTCGATCGAGCTTTGAGGGTCAGTTGGTCACAGTTGATAGCTAGAAAAGTGCGGAAGGTGAGCGTACCGTGGAATGTTGCCAAACATTTGGTGAGGTCCCATTATCATGAACATGTTGGGGAAATCTTGGACAGTAAGGCCTAGGAAGGTCCTGATGCCGTTGCTCCAGACATCCTTGAGCTTGGTCCCGTTCCGGCCTTCAAAGTCCACAGCGTTAAAAGACCCAGTGACGGCGTCGAAGCCTGTGGCATAGATGAGGATATCCAACTCGTGAGTCGATTCGCCAGTTTCGACACCCGTTTCAGTGATTTGAGAGATGGGGTTCTCTCTTATGTCAACCAGCTTGACGTTGGGCTGGTTATAAACCTCAAAGTAGCCGCTCTCCAGAGGTACTCTCCGGGTTCCAAATCCATGGTTCTTTGGAATCAGCTTTTCTGCCACCTCTGGATCATTGACGCGAGCTCGTATCTTGTCAGCGTGGAACTTGCTGTATAGATCATTCGCCCTGCGGTCCGTGGCGACGTCAGAGGATATGCTCAGAACCTTGGCAAACCCTGGAAGAGAATAGAGTTTCTCCCAGTGTGCTTGACGCTCCTCTTCTGTCATTGAGAAGACGCTTCTGGTGTCGCTCACGTGGATGAAGCACGAATATGACTCGAGACACTTGCGGAATATCTCAGGGTAGCTCTTGCGGATCTCCTCCATCTCCTCAACGCTGATCTTGGAGTTCCGAAGAGGCACGGTCCAGTTTGGCGTCCTCTGGAAGACGGTCAAATGCCCGACCTTGTCTGAGATGGCCTGGATGGTTTGGATGGCAGTGGCGCCAGTGCCAATTATGCCGACCCGCTTTCCTTGGAGGCTGGAGGCATCGTCAGGCCATCGTGCTGTATGCCAGGACTCTCCCTTGAAGTTCTGGACGCCTGGGATATTGGGAAGCGTCGGCTTGTTCAAGATGCCCATGGCTGTGATGAGATAGCGACTGGTGTAAGAGTTGCCCTCTTCGTCTTCCAACAGCCACGAGGAGCTCTCTTCCTGGAAGTGTGCTGACCTGATCTGCGTGTCGAATTGCATGTCGCGCTTCAGGTCAAACTTATTGGTGAGGAACTGGATGTAACGGAGAGTTTCCGGCTGAGGGGCAAAATGCTCTGTCCAGTTCCACTCATCAAGAACCTCCTGTGAGAAGGAGAAGATGTACGAGTAGCTTTCAGAGTCAAACCGAGCTCCGGGATATCGATTCCTGTGTCAGTGTAAGCAGCTAGTCCGGTACACCTAGGCCTGCCGCTATCCTTACCAGAACCAGGTACCACCTTCAGCCGGGCCAGCCTCAAGCACTCGTGCTCTCAAGCCGAGTTCACGCATACGGTATAAACTCAAGATGCCGCTGAGCCCAGCGCCGACGATGAGGACATCATAGTCGAGACTGGAGTCATTGAACGCAGATGCTTCTCCATTGTTACTCAACGCCGAAGGCATGGTGAGGCTGTTTCAGATACGAAAGCTTGCTTGACAAGGCGTAGGTGTAATAACTGCGTGGTAGAGAAGACTGCCTACAGATGAGTTGGACTTGATGACAAAGTGCTGTTTCAATGGAGCATCAAGATCGACCCAAAGGCTTGTTAATTAAGCTGCTCTACTTGTCGATCCTTCCGGGTAACCTTGCCTGAAGACTGTCACCCCAGGCTACCTCTCCGCACTCGCTTATCCCGAAAGAGGATAACCGTCTCATTGCCGAGCATCCAAACCCCGCCCGGAGGCCGAACGGCTCTCGTCAGGCGACCTCAGGTCGGCTCGGTTAGCTGCTTTTGGTCTTGGCAGATGAGCTAGCTGACGCACGTTTGGGGGAGGGCGAGACCAGGACATGAGTCAGAGTTGATGTTGCAAGAACAGATGTATTGACTTTGGATAATGTAGTCAACGTCAAGGATAACTAGTAAAGTCCTTTCGATCTCCAATAATTCTCAAGATCACGTAGGAACGTCCACTTAAGACCCTTTCCCAAGCCCCTTGCCTTCCAGTCGTTCAAGCTCTTTGGAAAATGGGGCACCCCATCCCGGATGGTTGAGTCGTGAGCTATGATGACAAATATGTCTTGGTCGCAGTCAAGCTCCTGCAACTGGCCAGTCGTCCTCCTTGCAACTTCGATATCTAGGCCAAATGTCAAGTCGAACAGGCTATCGGTCGATGCTCTTCCGCGCGACTTTTGCAGCCTGTCGAAGGCTTCTCCGGGGCACAAGACACTATCCTTGGTTGCGTGACATGGATGAGGGGTGATACGATCAGGGACAGGGAGATAGCTGGATGGTCTGAAAATGCCGGCGTAGTGGCAAACATCTCCGCCCAAGAGCACAAACGTGGGTGGATTGTCAGTTGTTCTGGCAAGGCCGCAAAGATGTCCTACAGCATGCCCAGGGCTATCGAGAAGGTAAAAGGAGCCGTCGCCGAAGTAGTCAAAGGCGGGAAATTGGCCGATTCTCGGTGAATCATGATCAAAGGTGATCTCACGAAGATTTCGGCCCCTGATGAGTGTTAAAGTCTTTTCAGCATTTACGAGCCAAGGGTAGCTACTTATAGTCACTCTCCAGAATGGGTGACTCTGGGTTTGAGGGAGCACCTGGAAGCATCGCCTTCTTGAAGCCAGGTCCAACTACCAAGTCTGTAGTGGCTGGGAATGTTGAAGGGTCACCAATGTGATCCCAATGCCAATGGCTGGATAGGGTGAGCAAAAGCGATCTTGGTCTCAAGCATCATGATGACCATACTTACCTCCAGATTACGGCTTCAATATCTCCGAGAGACACGTCATTGTCTTGTAGTATGTCTGCCACGTTTCCGGCCACCTCAATGTCATAATTGGTCGTAGGAATGTACTTGGCGATTGTCGGAGAGTAGTTCTCGTAATCTTTTCGGATGCCAAGATCAAAGACCAACTTTCGTCCCGACTGATGTTCGAGGAGAAAAGAGAGGGAAGGGCTTGATCGGAACGTCTCAAGACCCGGAACAGGAGGTTCCATGAATCGCTTGATGACTGCAGGTCCAAAATTGACGGGGTTTATGAGCTTGACTGCTTGTAGTGCTTGTCCTTGAGGGATGGAGATGACGGGCGGGATTTTCGACATGGCGTCAAGAACTGCGGGCGTGGTCTTGCTCAAGGTGTTGAACCCAATCAAAGTCTCTAAAACGACGGCTTGAGCAGATGTACAGGCACAGGTGAAAGGTGTCTCTGTGCAGTGAATAAGCTACAAACGGCCGACCAACTAACGTTAGTTCAAGATCAGATGACCTCCAGTTGGTGCGGAGTGCAGGCCCCAGAGTCCTAACCCCTCAATCTAGTAGTTATCGGTTACTCTTTCGGCAATCCTAGTTTGGTAAAGTCGCCCAGCCGCTCGGGATGCTCGGTGTGCCATGTAATTTACAGCCCGCCTACTGTACCCTTACCCCAGACTACCCCAGATTTCTCCCCATGGGGATGAGTTTTCATGTACATAAGTAACAACAGCCGCTCCGGGGGAGCTCTTATCAACCATCAGAAAGCCATCGCAAACAAGCATCAACAGCAGTAATGTCGGACAAAGAAGCTCCTGTCAAGCACCAAGAGAGCGTCGATGATGGCTCCATGACCGTCGACACCGTCCACCGAGACGAGGCCCTCCGCGTCTTGCAGGCGTATCAGGGAGATGAAAGCTGGAGCGATGAGGAGGAAAAGAAGTTGCGCAGGAAGATTGACTGGAAACTCATGCCCGTCCTGTGTGTAACTTACGGGCTTCAATACTACGACAAGGCCATGCTGGGTCAGGCGGTGAGTTGCGACTATGATCCTTGGTCGTTCCTGTGACGAGACCCGTTTGCTGATCTTACCATGCCTCAGGCACTCTTTGGTCTAAGGGAAGATCTTGATCTCCTGACAGGAGAAAGATATTCCTTCTCGGCTTCCATCTTCTATCTTGGGTTCATTGTCGGTGCCTATCCAGCCATGGTGCTCGCCCAGCGCTACCCTATCGAACGAGTCGCCTCGGGCATCGTCACCCTCTGGGGAATATGCCTCATCCTCACGGTTGTGTGTACTGGCTACAAGACTCTATACGCTCAGCGGTTCTTCCTTGGGCTCCTAGAAAGTGGAATCAGTCCCATGTTCATGCTCATCGTTGTAAGTGCACGTCAACCCCAGTCGTCAAGTGTTGGGTTCCTGACCCGACGCAGGGAAGCTTCTACAAGAAGAATGAGCAAGCCATGCGTATGGGGTAAGTTGTTTCTGTTAGATACTTTGTTCATCGTGCACGCTAACACCTCGCAGCATCTGGTATTCTTGCACAGGATACGTCTCTGTTTTCTCTCCCCTCGTCAACTATGGCCTCGGTCTCATCAATGGAGGCAAATCCTCCTGGAGATACATGTACTACTTTTCCGGCGCTATCACCATTGCCTGGGGCATAATTCTCGTCCTTGTTCTTCCCCCCGACCCCGTCCGCGCGAAAGGCTTCAACGAGAGAGAACGGTACATCCTCGTGGCTAGACTGAGGAGCAATAACTCTGGTGTCCGCAACACTCATCTCAAAGTTTCTCAGATCTGGGAGCTCCTGCTTGATAGCAAATTCTGGGTCGTGTTTGCCATTGCGTTTCTTTCCATGATTGCTAACGGACCCATCTCGACCTTTGTTCCCGTCATCATCAACGGCTTCGGCTTCAGCACTGTCAACTCCCTGCTCCTCGTCATGCCCGCTGGGGCCTATGCCGGCACTCTCATGCTCATCATGCCTTACCTGGCTTACCGGTTCACGAACATCAGATCCTACCTGGTATTTGTGGCACAGCTGGGTACGACCTTGGCAGCTCTTTTGCTGTGGAAGCTGCCACAGTCGGCAACAGGCGGTTTGCTCTTTGCATGCTACATCCTGCCGTCTGTCGGCGGTGGTTATGCGGTGCTCATGGGACAGCAGATTGCCAACACTGCTGGCTATACCAAGCGCTCTGTCGCCTCTTCTGGTCTCTATATCGGATATTGCCTTGGTGAGTTACTCTTTTTTTTAATATATGACGGATGAGACGCTCACGTTTGGTTTACAGGCAACTTCGTTGGTCCTCTGGTCTTCAAGAAAGAAGATGCCCCTCGTTATACCTCAGGATTTATTGTTGTAGTTGTTACTGCTGTAGCCGCTGCCGTTCTCGCCATTGTCTACCGGTTTCTGTGCATGTGGTCGAACCGCAAGCGTGATGCCGCTGGAGTCATGGAAGGATTCGACCATGCCTACGACGACGATCTTACTGATAAGAAGGCAAGTCTTGTGGTACTCATCCCATACAGAAGCCAGCTAACAAGTCAGAACATGCAATTCCGATACATTCTTTGAATGGTGGGTGATGACTAGGTGGATGGAGTTTGGAATTATGTCTGCTGTGGGTTGCTTGGCTTAACTAGGCAATCAGGAGATAGCTCCGTATGCCTTATAACGTGTATTTTCAGCAAGACACAACGTAATATAAGCTACGTAACCGAGGTTATTGCACAAGTCTGGCCAGCACTGGTGCCAAGGATTAACACCGCCTCCTCATTCAATTCCCGTAACGAGTTAGTTGCCAAGACCTAGTCTAGGTACTGTACGCACGTAGCGCTAGGTAGCTAGGCTCCATGGCTACGTACCTCGATACGGTTATGCTTTTCCCATGCCATGGTTTCCCCGCATTCTTCTCGGCAATCTCCCTTGACTGCAACCAACTGTCCATTCCGGCAACTCATCATCCATCGACCCTCCACCAAAGACCAACTCTTTCACCGTGCTCGGCAATGTCAGACAAATGGCTCCGCTTTGCAGCTCATCAGCCGAAGCGGAAACGTGCTGAGGCCGTCTGCTTCTTCTGCCACTCCAAGAAGATCAAGTGTGACTTGCAGGTGAGTTCAGTGGCCTCTGCCGGCATTGCCGAGTGTGCTGATATGCTGTTTCAGGGCCGAAGGACCCAGGGTGAAGCAAGATGCACCAATTGTGAGAGTCAGGACCAGGACTGCCATCTCAGGCCCTCGAGGAGAGGGAAGACGCGTCAGAGGGTGACGGCTCAGAACCAAGATGAGAGTGAGGCTCAATTTGACCATTTGGTAACTATTGGTAAGCCCGATTTGTTCATGATGGTCACGTTGCACTGGTGCTGACAGTCAACCTCAAGACGATGGCCAAGTTGATGCACCACAGCCCACGGTCGCAGCCCCTGGCAACGATCTAAGCAATCAGGCCATGGTCCCAACTCCTTCCTCTGCTATAGCCTCTCAGCCAGGGATACCGGACACGGGGGTATCAACAGAGAACCCGCCCGGACCAAGCTCGTACCAAGGAACCCAGCCAAGCGCGTCACCCACTGAGGGTGGCGGCCGAAGCCATGGTGGTGATGTCGACACTGGATTTCTACAAGTCTATGGGCCTGAGAACCAACTCGACGCGGAGCAACAAGAGCTTCTGGCTAGTCTAGACATGGAATACCCGTCGTCCGATCCTCGGCAGCAAGAGCTCCAACAGAGCTTTTCAGAGACCTACTTTAGGTACTGCTATGCATGGTGTCCCGTGCTTGACCGCGACACCTTGGAAGCGGATCTAGAGAGGTCACCTATGCTAGCTAATGCACTTGCACTCGCCGCAAGTCATGTTCAGCCACCTTTGGTCAAGCATGAGGGGCCAGCTGAGTATTATCGGAAAGCTCGCATGATATTCTACAACGACGAAGAGGCAGATATTATCACTGCGCTGAAGGCCATCTCGCTATTTTACTGGTGGGCTCCCCGTCCGCCCTCGATAGCACATCGTCATTCTTCTTGGTGGTGGACGTCAGTCATCATCAGACACGCTCAGCAGATGAACATACATCGTGAGCCTACAGAGGAAGTGGCACAAGCGGCAGGAATAGACCTCGGTCTTCGGCGGCGGCTGTGGTGGACCGTCTTCGTAAGCACCCCCCAAAGCTGTGCAGTACTGCACACTCTAACTCATCACCTCACAGGCACGAGAGCGTCTCACCTCGCTCTGCCAAAGCAAACCCTGTATCATCTGCCCAGAAGATATGAACATCAGAGAGCCACAGCCGGAAGACTTCCCGAGTGATGCCACATCTCAAAAGAAGGGGCGCATCTTCCTTTATTGGGTTCGGCTATGTGCCATTATCGGCAGGGTCTCCAAGGTCTTGTCTCAGTCCCCCAGCGCTCCTTTCCCTGCGGGCCTTAGACAAGAACTTGTCAACTGGGTGCAAACTCTACCGCCAGATCTCCAGCTCTCGATTGGCTCCAGCCGAACAATATCATTCGATCGAGATGTCTATCAGCTCCATCTGCCATACCTCACTACTGTTATCATCATCCACCTACGAAGGACGGCACCAGACTTGCCCCAAGCTCTCCCACCTGCGATACTAGCCGCGTCGTGTATTGCGAGGATCCTCAGGGATATCCTGTCACGCGGCAATGCCCGGTTTCTGATGGCTATCACCTGTTGGTACTGTGGCACTGCCTTCATTGCGCTGCTTCAAGCGAGTCGCATCAAGCAGTTCTCGCAAGAGGCAGAGGAGGGTTTAGACATCTTGGAACAAGCGGTTGGTCAGCTACAAAAGATGTGGGCTTCTGCAAACGTCATCCGGCAAGGCTTTGAACGATTACGGAGTCTACCAAGAACAATGATACAGTCTGGTAGACCAAAGCCTGCGGCAGCTCACGGGGATGACCTGTCTGACGAATTCAACTGGATTCTTCTTTTCCCTTTTGTAACCAGGTCAACGAGCAGGATTGCTGATCACTTGATTGCTGATAAAGAGCTTGGTACTACAGTAACGGCACTTCCATCACCTGAGAATGGTGTTTTTCACCATGATCTTCTTGAAGGATATCAGGATCTCCTGGAGCCATTTGTCGACTACACATTTGACTTTTCCACCCTGGGATTTGAGACTTTGTAAAACTTAGCAATGATGCCAAAGCAATGACAATCTACTTGCTAGGTGCTGTGATCCTCTACTGCTGAATCTTGTTGGGGGTACAGTTGTAGCAGCGTCTCCTGGATTTTTTGTTGTTTTACACCATCATCGGGATCATTTGTACTTTTAATGGGTAATTCACTCACGCTGTCCACTGCCGAAGAGAGAAGGGTATCGGGCCGTCACTGGTGTCTCAGCATTCAAGCCAATCACTTCAAGTGGCATCGATGCCTCGTTCTTTTGAACCATAGTCCTCGTTTCCATTCATCACTACTCAAAAACTAATATTTGTATCGTAACCTGACTCTAGCTATCTCGCTCTCCATCCAATATGTTTCTCAGTGTCCAACTTCCAAGTCTAGGTTGCAAGAGTTTCCGCCTTCTCTACGTACCACGACAGATCGCTCTCCGGGTCCATCTCAAAAGCCGTGAAGCCATTTCCCATGAAGCGGAAGGAGTTTGCCGTGTTATACGTAATGTCAAAGTCTTCTGCCCGAATGTCCTGGAGCAAGCGGTTGAACAGATGAGCACTACCGCCAAACAAGGACGTGACTCGTCCGTCAACTGTGCCTCTCTTGTACCAGCTGCGACATCCTCCGCTCCAGACAAGCGTCTTGTGGACCTCATCGCAGTACTTGATGAAGTCATTCACCTTGTCTTGCTTGGGAACAACGTGCTTGATGTCTTCAGTGGCAATCTTCTTGATCCACTTGACAAAGTAATCGCCCGTCCAGTTCAGTGACTCCACGAGGGAGCCATGTCCACCGAGGCAGTTCGGTCCCATCATCATGAAGTAGTTAGGCATCTCGGGGACCGCCACCGACATGTACGACTCTGGATCTTCCTTCCACTTCTCTCTTAGATCGGCGCCCTTGAGGCCGATGATGGGATGGCGAGGCCTGAACGAAACGTCGAAGCCGGTTGCACACACGACTAGGACAATAGTCAGCTTACTTGTCTCGCTTCAATCAAATAGGTTGCAACTGTACTTACTGACGTCACATTCATACTTCTCGCCATCGACCGTCCACACACTGTTCTCCGTCACCTTTGTGATAGGGCTATCTGTCAAGTGGCAGTTTGGCTTCAGGAATGACTCCAGGTAGCCTGGCCCCGGCGTAATACGCCTACATCCTAGCTCCCACTTTGGAATCAGCTTGCTACATAGCACAGGATCGTGGTTGAGCTTTTCAGCCATCTGTGCAGCGGCCATCTTCATGCCTGCGTCATTATTCTCGCCCTTTCGGAAGATGTAAAACGACTTGTTTGTCCGGGATACAATGCCCTTCCTATGCTCAAGATGAAGCTCAGGGTTCTGGAACCGAGCCTTTTCTTCTTCCGAGTATCGTGGGTTTGGGTCGTCGTCTTCTCGGCCAAGGTGCTTTGACGGCGGTGCTCGATAATACACCCAAGCTGGACCACGAACAAAGTTGACAACATCTGTGCCGGGGAGCTTGGCCATTTGAGGAACAATCTGGATTCCAGAAGAGCCGTTGCCGATGACTGCTATTCTCTTGTTTGAGTAGTCATAATTGTGATTCCAGTCGGCCGAGTGAGTTATGTGCCCTTTGAAATCCTGCAGTCCAGGAATCTTGGGCCACGATTCATGGCTACCAGCGAGATTAGGGCTTGTCAATAATGAAGAAGAGGCGCCTTTAGACTTACACAAGGACTCCTTTGGCGGAGATAAGAACATGACAGTACTCATCCCTCTGTGAACCAGCACGTTCGACAGTCACCTTCCACTGTGCCAGATCATCCTGCCATTGGGCCCCGATGACGCGCGTGTTGAGCTGCAAATCTCGATCGAGATTCCACTTCTTGACTGTGGCTTTGATATAGGCCAAGATATCACCTCCGCTAGCGTAGAATCTCTCCCAGCTGGGATTTGGATCGAAAGGAAACGCCTGATCATTGTTATTAGAATGGAACTTGAATAGGAATTCCACGGGGAAACGTACGTAGATGTGAGCGGGAACGTCACATTGCACGCCAGGGTAGTGGTTAGCCAACCAAGTACCACCCACATCGCTTCGAGCCTCAAAGATGGTATGGTCGACGATATCTTGCATCTCGGGAAAGCGGTGCTGGAACTTGTGTGCCATGAGCAGGCCAGAGAAGCCAGCACCGATGGTGATGACCTTGATCCTACGCGGCGTGTAGGCAAACTTGGGGCTAAGCTTGAAGGGGTCCTCTATGTGGCCATTGGTTGAGGCTGCCGCGTTGGCACTGTGCCTAAACTTGTCTCTATTCCCAGCCACCTCAGGAGGTTCCGTCGATGGAGTTTGCAAGAGATCGGCGGCCTTGGGCACCACGCGCGCCGTTGTTATCGGTGTTTCGGTGAGGGCAGGCATCGTAGCTAATGTGTGAAGTAGGGTGAGGAGATTCTTGACGACTTTTCTTCCAGGTTCAAGGCGCTGATGTCCAGGAGCATCTGAATGTAATGTGACCTTCAACTGACGTCTTATACAGTTGTATATCAAAGATGAGAATGAATTAACCTGTCAGAAGAAAGTAGCCGGCAGTTGCTTCGGGTTTCAACATTCATAGCGTCTCTGATTGGCCCGGCATCACACGCTCTCTGTGATCGACCGGTTATCCCAAATAGGCATTACCGGTTCTTGTGACGGAGCCGAACTCCAAAGCCGAGCGCCGGCTTGGCTTGTCAACTCAACCCTGGCTTCAAAGGCGGGGATCAAAGGAGATGCCGTGCTTGATCAAGAAAAAGCGTGCCATTCTCGTCCTCTCTTCTTCCACTCGTGCACTTAGATGTGACACCAGGAGTTCGACAGCTGACACACTCACACATCAATCAAGATGAGTCTCGATCGCTATAGCTACAATGGCCCTGTAGACCATACACTTCCTACGCGGCTGGACGCCATCCGAGGCAAATCAGTCATCATTACAGGGGGTGCAAATGGTATGGGTGAGACCTGTGTGCGGGAATTCGTCGCGGCCGGTGCCTACGTCACCTTTGCCGATGTCAACGAGCAACGAGGTCGATCTATCGAAACAGACCTTAACGTTGATGGCAAAAAATGCATGTTTGTCAAATGTGATGTCCGGGACTGGGACCAGCAAAAGACTGTCTTTGAAGAGGCAAAGCGCAACAGTCCAAGTCACAGTGTTGATGTTGTTATTGCCAACGCTGGCATCAGTAGAAGCTCTGGAGACAGTCTCTGGAACTTGGACGGTGAGTCAGAGGGCCTTTCAACTACGGGAGATTGACTCTGACTATCATTCGATACCTGCAGACCCAGATGGCGAGCCAACCAAGCCAAACCTCAACATTGTTCGAGTCAACATCGATGGTACCTTTTATACTTGGAGACTTGCCGTACACTATTTCCGCAAGCAACCAGTTCACAATGACCGAGATCGTTGCTTCATTATCACCGGGAGCATGGTTGCGTATATTGACTCACCAGTATGTTATTCTGCTGCCGATGAGGATTCATACTCTGACTATAACCTACCTCTATAGGCCAACTGGGAGTACACATCAACAAAGTATGCCCTACGCGGGTTCATGAAAACGGTTAGACGCTCCAGTCATGAGCAGAACATACGTATCAACTACGTTGCCCCTTGCTGGATCAAGAGCGCTATCCGTACGGCAGAGTACGAGAAATGGCTACTTGACAACGGCATCGAGTTTGGTGAACAAGAAGACGTAGCAAGCTGCATGCTACGGATTGCCACTGATAAGAGCATCAACGGTAAGTCGACCTATCCTATTCTAGGGTGTCACTAATGGGTCAGGTCGTTCTCTCATGATCACCCCACGATCGGTTGCTAAACAAGGATTCATGGATGTCGATCGGGAGGACTACAAAGATATTGCCGAGGATGAGTATTTCAAGAAGGTGCAGGCTAGCCAGCTATTCATCATCAAGGATAAGTGGCTAGATGACTATAAGGTGCCGATATATAAGGCAGAGTAGGATGGACTCTCTACTTAAGCTACCCTATAGTTGCAGTTGGAATCTTATACTATGATTGCTTCAGGTATCGCTTCAGTTGGCATCTTGTACTAGTTCGTCGCGAGAGCAAGATACCAGGTACTCGGGCTCTTTGTAAAGGGCGACGTCGTTCCTGATACCACCCGCCGTGTCTTTTCAAGACCACAACAGTGACCAACAGCAGATTGGCTGCGATGACGAGTTAGTGTCTATTCTTTGGCAGGCTTCTCAGTCAGCCTCCAGCTTACTAGTTACGCAACGGGTTGAATGCCTTGATTCTATTACCCAGACATTCATCCGTGTTCAACTGGTTGCTCAAGGCCACGGGTAGATTTCGAGATCAAAAAACGTGTATTTTCATGACTCGTGTTAATAGCCGTGGTATAACGGTCTGTCTAACAGTTGGTTCCTATTTACAGATAAAATATATACAGAAGAGAAATCCCATCTAGGGATTAACTGATAGTTTTGCTGAGATGCAAGACTTCTTAAATAGTGCCAAATCCAGCGCTGGTCGAGAGACCAGTGACAGTCGAGTAAGCAGCAGCAGAAGCGACGTTCTTGCCCTTGAAGTTGGCCAAGAAGTCAGTGTCGCTGCCAGAAAGGGTGCCAGAGCTTCCGAAGCCGTTGACCTGGCAAGTGTGGCCGAGGTAGGAAGAGCAGACAGCGTTAGCAGAGGTGCTAGGGCTGGAGAAGAGCTTGCCGGCGAAGCTGGAGGCCTCGATAGGAGCAACGACGTTCTGGAAGACATTGCCCTCGGCGACGACCTGGCCACCGGAACCAATCTCGAAAGCGTGGCCAGCGTTGTCGTACCAGTAGTTGTTGACGACGTGGAGGAGGGTGTTTCCACCGACCTTGGGGGCACGGCCGGAGGTCTTGTAGATGTAGTTGTTCTTGAAGGTGACGGTCTAGTCGCGGAGTCAGTATCAGGTAGGTAAGAGGAAAGTAAGTATACATACATCAGCAGAGCCAGTGAAGTAAAGGCCCCAATAGTGGTAGCCGTTGCAAGTAGCAGACCAAGAGGTAGCACCGTCGATCTTGTTGTTGGAGATGGTCACTCGGTTGCTGGGACCGTTGCCGAGAACAATGTGCTGACGGCCAATCAGGGAGGTAGTGACGTGGTCGATCCAGACGAGGTCGGTGTTATCCAGGGCAATAGCATCGCCACCCCAGACGTACTGAGGGTTGAGGGTAGTGATGTGAATGTTCTGAATGATGACGTTCTTGGCGCCCTTGGCAATATAAAGGCCTTTGCCCTTGATAACACCCTTGCTTCCGACACCAACAAGACTCTTGTTGGATCCAACGACAATAGGGTTCAAGGCAGCCTTGTCATACTTGACGCTGACCTTGGGGGCGTTGGGCTGGTAGTTGTTGCACCAGCTGTCCTTGTTGATAGCGACCTGGCAGGCGGCAGCGGTACCGTAAGGAGCGCAACCAGTCTCGGTGGAGGTGCCCTCAGTGCCGGTGAAGTCAAAGGTTCGGTCCAAGATGATGACTCGGGCAGACGAGTCTGTAAGGTAGGAGACCAGCTGTGCAGTTGTCGTGGGGTAGACGGGACTGGCTGAGCCACCACCGGTAACGCCCTTGGCAAAGCCCTCGGCGGCACCAGTGACGCCAACGGCCGAAGCAGTTTGAACAAAAGCCGCAATTGCGGAAGTGAAAACGAATTGGAATCTCATTGTGGAAAGTAAGAAAGTAATTAAGTTGATAGGGAACCGTAGACTGAATGATGGTGATCCTCTTGGCGGCCTGATGGTGGTTTTTGTATCAACTGTGCTGCATGGATCGCGGAACACGGCATTGGGGCCCACAAACATGATCGGACAATCGGTACCAAGCTGGCTTGGCGTGTAGATAGTTTCAGGGTCGCGCTCCAGACCCTGTACCACTAGCTTCGGGGTGGCATTTTGAGAAAGGCTAGGTCGTACGGTGTCAGCTCGGTATGTCCGTTCTCGAACATTTCCATCCATGGGAGTAATACCGAGGTTGACATGATAGGTAAATTAAGAAGGACTGGTCTACGGAGTAGGTGACGAGTCAAGACATGGGTGCTCGAGCGTAGGTGTTGTCTGATTGATGCATAATTAATCCGACGTTTCTTAGTACCTGCGCACGGATGATTTTAATCAATACCTAACGTGATTTTGATTTACTAGGACATCACCCACCTGTGAAACCGCCCACCAGCTAAAAGCTCTCTTCCAAGGTCTACATCCCTTACCTTCGGTTTTGATACATGAGCGAATGAAACTTTTTCAGGAAGTCGATCTCGATATCTCAATTCAAGCAGTACAGAGCCAACTATCATTCTACCGCGTCATGTCTCATATATCTCCCCCTTTGGTACTACACTTAACCGCACGCAATCGTGCCTTTAGTACAGAACAAGACTGTCTGCTAGCGTTCGGTTTCAGCCGTCTCAGTGATTCTGGACCTCAATCGTGTTGTCTAGCGTCTGTTGTTTGTGAAAGGTCTCCACTTTGAAGCATTAGACGCGGTTAACTTTGACTTTCGTGTTTCTTGGTTCGCTTACCAGCTTGTTCAAGATTGCATTCCGCACTCCTCGGCATGGTGTCGTTCGCACTATTCTGCCCTTCCCAAGTGTAGCTAGATGGACAATCGGCATATTCGTGAGTGTACGGAGCGTCCGCGGACTGCAAATGTTCTTGGTTCGATGTGTCATGAGATACGACGCAATTGCTAGGCTGGGTGACTGCCTGTGGTTGCGTGGTATCGACCATTCCGGAATATTGATCCTGATCTTGGTTATGGCTACGATGCTTGTCGCTTTGACCACCAGATTAGCGGATTGGAAGTTCCCGTCGTTGACGGTGGTTAGCACAGTAGGAGTGCGTGACGCTGGCGTCGAAAACGCTGTGTCGGGCATCGTAGCATGCCTCCATGAGGCATACATCTGGTGATGCATTAGCTCTACTGTAGGGCGTTGGCGGTGCTCAGGAATACTCACGTGACTTGCAGTAGTCCGACTCACTACCGCACACGGCGTCAAGACAGTCCTGGGCGCGGCAACGGTGCTCATCACAAGCCTTGGCCGGTCTCCAGCAGACCGCCTCGCAGCCTTGAAGCTTGCAGACATGGTGGTTCGCACAGTATACGCCAGTCTTGGACTCTTTGGGCTCAACGCAAGCATTGGCATGACAAGTATGCTGACGGCAATAGACAGGGGCGTCTTGTGATAGGGAATGGGGACACTTTGTCAGGTAGCATGTGGCGACATGCTGTTGACAGAACCGTTCCGTGACTGAGCAGCTGCCCTTGCAGTCTTTCTTGCTGCATTGCTGATGACTTGCGCAATAAGCCCGACCCTTGTCACTCTGCGGGCCTTCGGTGCAGTTATCAGCCTGGCAGATGTGCTTGCTGCAATACTCACAGGCCGCAGTGACCACCCATCTGCTCGACCACTCATCCGGGAAGAATGTGTGATATCTGCTAATGAAATTCTCCCAGTGGCCGTACTCATGTCTCTCGTTCCGACATTCTGGCCTGATGCAAGAGTTGGCGTGGGCACTGCAGAATCGACCCGTGTTAGGGTTCTTAAGGTTGGAGCTATTGATTTTGCAAAGTTAGCTCCACTCTGTCCAGGGTCAATAATGATGCAGGGACCTTACCATTTCGTCTTTCCGCAGATGGCGTGCGAACTACAGTATGAACGGGCGTTTTCCCGAGAGTACATGCACCCTGGGGCATAGCAACCGTGGTCCTCGCAGTAGGGGGAGCCCTTGCCTCCGGCCTGGGTCGGAGACGAAGCCCTCGAGCAGCCATCCATCTCGCAGCGGTGGGTGGTACAATACTTGATACCGTTTTCGCTTGGTTCCTTGCATCCTGTTGTGCGGCAGTAGTGATCTCGACAAAAAGGTGACGTGTAGCCAGCGTTCTGAGCCACCATGGAAATATCGATGCACTTATGCCAGCTACAGCCATGGACATGGCAGTAAGAGATACCTCTCGAGGAATCCGCTCCGAGCTCGGCAGAGCCGGAAACGTGACAGCGATGGTTTTGACAGAGGCCAGTGGCCTTCATGTCCAGAAAGCATCGGCTTCGAACAGCCCTCGGCCTTGCATGTGGGGTCTTCGCAGTGGGATGATCCATCTACCATATCATATGTACTCTTGTAGCAATCCAACTTCTTGCATGTCCAATAGTCCTCTTCGCAGAAGGGATAAGATTCGTCGTCGGGGTAGTAGCGTGGCATTTCGCAGTCGGTCTTAAGGCAGCGAGTGTGGTTGGCGCAGAATCTTCCATGTTGAGTTTTCATCTGTTGGCATGAGGTTTCTCGGCACCGATGGTGGTCACAGCACCTTTCTGTCGTGGAACGCTTACAGCGAGACTTGTAGCATCTTCTCGAACCGGCCATGGTGAACAGAATCGAGGCAGGATGGATGTGGTTGGAAGAGTCTATGACACCAGGCCAGAGACAAGAGGAACATCTCTTCTTAGGCATCGGTCTAGACAAGGGCATTTACCCCGCTCTGGATTTTCGGGCATCAATATCAATACTCAAAGGGTTTCCCACAGCCTGATGGCTTATCCATGCAGGCTATCTTGTCACGGGATCCGATGCAGAGTGGTTAGCCATCAGCCACAATAGCAAATCGCGGACTTGGTAATACATGACAGCATTAAAACCCAATGTCGTACAATTAAAGGTCTCCAAATGGAGAATTCGATCAATCTCAGGGGAACTGACGTTGGTTAAGTTTATACTTCGGGCCAGGCCCCGGCCACTGACATGCAAGGCTTGAGCACGCCAGGACAGAAAGAATGGTTAGCCCTACTCAGAAGAAGACAATACTCCCGTCAATATATAGTTCACCATAATTTATTTCATCCTATTTGTGGTCATCTTGAGCCGTCTTGTGATCAAATCTCAAGCCATAAACTCGAACGTGGCGCATCAATTGTAACGATTGAGCAACGGCTCCAAGGTTTGTATATACCACAACTATTCTCTCCCCTGGGTCACTTAGGAATAAAAGCTAAGATAGTTAGGTAAATATCAAGATCCCTCTCCTACCATCTTACAACAGATCTAGGGCTTTGACTGACAGGGTTCAGGTTTGGTGCAATCGTAGCATCTCCTGTCGTATCCCTCAATACTTAAACTAACTCATGTTTTCTACCTTTCAGCCTATAGTTTCCCTCAGTGCCTAACTCAGTATAACTACAGATTGGCAGGTTAATTTTGTTAAGCTACGGTCCATAGTATGTCGCCGTGGTCCGCGCCACCGGCAGATTGCTGTAAATTGGCCCTGTTACAAACCGCCGCCATGTACCAAGCAATAGCCCGTGTGGGGTGTTGCTTCAGTGTATGCAATCGTAGCAACGAATGAGAATAACTATTTAACCCCCAGTTATGTAACACACTCAATACCACCCTGTCAGGCATTGCCACATCATGTAACCCGACCAACAGCCCATTGCAAAGACGATATGCATCTATGATATGTCCTCGACAGGGGTCCTACAGTGGAGACCCCCTCATCAAAAAGACATTAAGGCGGTATTTTCTTTCTCTCCCTCCCCTCAGTTCTACTCCTCGGACCGTAACATTGCAAGAAACCTCCCTACTTCATCTCCTATTATACGCTACGAGAAGCAGCCTGAGGAACCATGTCCTCTCCAAAATCACGTCAGTCCAACTCGCCGACCTCTCGGTCCCCGCCGAGTCATCAGTCTCCTGCCGCCTTGGCTGAGGTGACTGAGGCCCAGGCAGCGGGTGGCCACATTGAAGTTGTAGGGTCAATCCACCATCGTTCTACGGCTTACCCTTGCTCATTGCGGTGTTTCCGGGTATTAGGATGAAGACTCTGACTCTTCTTACTCTCTATCGTAAGCTGAATCTCGAAAATCAAGATACACGAGGAATGTTGACTCATCTGTTGAAGGACCAGAGTCACTGATACTGAGTCGCTGAGGTCTTCCATTCTTGAATATAAGTGGGAGAATGGGCGACGGTATCACTCTTATCAGGATGGGTCCTATTGGTGAGCATTCCAGAGATTATAGGGTTGGTTCTTTACGGCGTTACGACGATTGCTCACATCAACACCCAGGGCTCCAAATGATGATCGCCAACAGGAAGCTGAAGACCTCATGTGAGTTGTTTTCGTGTACTGCTTCTAATTCGCTGACATCTTTGCTTGGTTAGGCACGAGGTTTACAGAATCATACTGAATAACGCACTATATGAGGCTCCCATTGGCAATAATCCGCAAGTGAGTCTTTCATCCCAAAATCACATGAACCTACCGTCTAAATACTGTCTTAGAGGGTCTTGGACTTGGGTTGCGGCACTGGCATTTGGGCCATGTGAGTGTTCAAATGACATTTTGATGTTGGCTGAGATTCTAATGATGGCAGTGAATTTGCCGATTTGCATCCATCTGCAGAGGTCCTTGGTGTTGATCTCTCGCCCATCCAACCCAACTTTGTGCCACCGAATTGCAGGTTTGAGGTCGATGACATCAATCAAGAGTGGACTCATCCGGATAACCACTTTGATTTTGTCCATATCCGCGCCATGATGGGCTGCATCCCCAACTGGACGGAGCTATTCGAAAAGGCCTTCAAGTTTGTCAACTCTCATAACGATTTTGGTGAATACTTCTAACCCTTGATAGACATACTCTTCCTGGCGGATGGATAGAGAGTGTTGAGCTTTGGGGTGCGGCCAAATGCGATGATGATACCTTGAAGCCAGACTCGCCCCTATACACGTGGATAGATGTATTCAAAAGGATAGGGGGTCTAACCGGGAAGCCCTTCTTCTGGGATGATAAAATGGCCGAATCTATCACAAAAGCAGGTTTCATTAATCTCACGGGCCGGGTAATCAAGGTTCCTATTGGGACCTGGCCTAAAGATAAAACGCTCAAGCAGTGGGGTGCCTGGAACCGCCAGTTTTTGTTACAGGGTCTTGAAGGGTTTTCTATCCGCGGTCTCACCGAGATGCTAGGGGTAGGTTTCTATTCTGCGCAGTGCAATAGTGAGATATGGAACCTGACAAGTGATGATATAGTGGAAGTACGAGGATGCACAGCTATTTCTGGCAAACATGCGCAAGGAACTAACCGACCCAGCGATCCATGCATACCTCAATGTGTAAGCTCTCCCTGGTTATCCTTGAATTCTTCTTCATCAGTATATTGTATTAACAGGGGGTGTAACGCAGAACCGTCTTTCATGGCCAGAAACCAGAATCTGGAGAGGCAGGGGCCTAAAGTATCACATTACTACCAAAACACCAGAGGAAGACGTAGCAGACAATGAACTAGTTTTTGTGAGGAATCTTGCGGCCGACTGCAGTTGAAGTCATAATCTGCGTCATTAATTTTAACCACCATGGCCAACTCGGTCATCCGGTCCACCAAGGCTCCGGGGTCCGGGCTTGGCAGTCTCGGGTCCGCGATTTCGGTCCCGGTGTCCGCAACATCCGCGGCTCCGACTTGGTGGCCTAACAACGCCACTGGAACTTAATTCCCAGTCCACCCATTATTATCGGGAGAGCGAGATTAACCCGGACATGGTGATGCTACTCATGGCTAGTTCTAATTACGAACCATTACTGCCACGCTCTTAAACAGACGTCTTCACCAGTGCCCAGAGACCTCCCATTTGGACGATCTTGCCCAAGGGCGTATTGCCATCCTGCGGTCGTGGATGTGCTGGGGTCTGCATGAGATGTCATGTAAGATAGGTACAAGGCAGATCGACCCGCAGGAAGTTAAACAGTGTGGACGCCGTACCATGCCGGGGTGCTTCTCTAGCAGGGCGTTTGTTGCCTTCAACATGCGCCGACAGGGTTTCATTATCAAGGGCTTTTTGCCATCTCAGTGTCGACATCTTCTAGTTACCAGTGCAGTTGCATAAAGAAGCATGCAGACCATACTAATCGGCGCAAGCAGTCTGGAGTCCTCGTGACATTCCATCGCCTCGTCTGTCGTGGTTCCTGATGTGAGGACTCAAAATTGTGTTTCCGACATCTATGGCATATTGAACACACTCGGCTGCATTTTATCTGGGCCTGTGTCAGATAATCAGTTCCAAAAGCTCACGGAAAGATGGTAGAGTGGAGGAAGCTCCATGTAGTCTCAAGCGGACAGTACGCAAAAGGCTTGAGGAGATAACCAAAACAGAGCTAGGCAGGTCATGCTTTTTGACCGCCTTCTCCTGCTAGTGCACGCGCACTACCAGTACGTATTCATCCCCTTCGTGGTCTCATGGTCTATGCCAAGGTCCGTGGATCCAGTTCACCCACGCACAAAACTAACCCCCGAATGTCCGCGACCGTCTCAAAACACCAATCAAAAAATGATGAAAGGAGCCCGAGGGTGCCGCCTATGTAGACTTGCTAGATCCCCAATGTATACATAAAGCCTTAACCTCGCTTGCGTTTACTTAGTCGGACCACTACTGGACTTGCGTTACTGCTTCTCGAGAGGTCTTTCTTTCAATCTGCCCAGGCCTCGCTGCTTTTACACAGCCAACGCCAGTGCCAGGATGGCTCCAAACATCCCTTCCGCCGCAAGGGATGGGTCCTCAACGAAACCTCCTGACCCGGAAAGCTCTCGCCTTTCTACTTCCTCCACCACGCTTGAGCAAAGGGACTTGGACGAGAGGGCCTCAGCAAACAATGACGAAATAGAGGAGGCGGAAATACACCAGCTAGCCAGACGAATCACGGCTCGGTCTGGAAAGAGTGGCCACGCCCCGGAGTTCATCTTCCCTACCGCCGAGGACGGACCCCTCGACCCCAATAGCGAATCATTCAACGCCAGAGAGTGGGCGAAGGCATATTACGCCTCGCGGGCTGCGGCCTCTGATGGCAACGCTGCTCGCACGACCGGAATCTCGTTCAAGAACCTCGACGTGTACGGTTACGGAACCCAGACCGATTTTCAGAAGACGGTTGCCAACGTTGCCCTGGAGGGCGCCGGTCTTTTCAGGAAGCTCTTTGGCAACAAGGGCCAGCGAATTGACATCCTGCATGGTCTGGAGGGCGTTGTTCACGCTGGGGAGATGCTCTGCGTGCTTGGCCCTCCGGGTTCCGGATGCTCGACCCTGCTGCGAACGATAGCAGGCGATACACATGGCTTCTACGTTGATCCCAACGCAACGCTGAACTACCAAGGCATCCGGCCCGAACAGATGGCCACGGCCTACCGAGGCGAGGCTATCTATACAGCCGAAGTTGACCACCATTTTCCGCATCTGACGGTTGGCGACACGCTTTACTTCGCGGCCCGAGCCCGATGCCCCCCCAAGGACAAGATCCCCAATAACATCGACCGCCGAGAATATGCAGAGCACCTTCGGGACGTCATCATGGCTATGTTTGGTATTTCACATACGAGGAATACGCGTGTTGGCAATGACTTCATCAGGGGCGTCAGCGGCGGGGAACGGAAGAGGGTCACCATCGCTGAGGCAGCGCTAGGCTTTTCACCTCTCCAGTGCTGGGACAACAGTACCCGAGGCCTAGACAGCGCCAACGCTATCGAATTCTGCCGAAATCTCAAGAATCAATCCGATATCCTAGGCATTTCCTCGTGTGTTGCCATCTACCAGGCTCCCCAGACAGCATATGATGTAAGCCTCCCGCCAACATGTCTCCCGGAACCAAGACTAATGCCAGCCATAGATTTTCGACAAGGTCATTGTTCTGTATGAGGGTCGTCAGATCTTCTTTGGCAAGGCGGGAGATGCCAAGGCGTACTTTGAGGGACTCGGATTCATTTGCCCTGAGCAACAGACGACCCCTGACTTCCTAACATCCATGACCAACCCCGCCGAGAGGATCATCCGCCGAGGCTGCCACCCGCCGAGCACGCCTGACGAGTTCGCCCAAGCGTGGAAGGGGAGCCAGCAGCGAGCCTGGCTGCTGGACGAGATTGACCAATACAACCATGAGCACTCCTTTGACGGTGAGCATCACCAGAGGTTCTTCATGTCCCGACGGGTCGATCAATCACCTTGGCAGCGGACACGGTCACCCTTCAACCTCTCCTACTGGGACCAACTCGGCATCACCCTCTGGCGCGCATATGTCTTGCTGAAAAACGATCCGTCGATACCCATCACCTTACTCGTCAGCAATCTCTTCGAGGCTCTGATTGCATCCAGTGTCTTCTACAATCTGCCCGCGAACACGACAAGCTTTTTCCGAAGGTCTATTCTGCTCTTTTTTATCGTCCTCATGAACGCGTTCTCCAGTATCCTTGAAATCATGACGCTCTATGCAAAGCGCAAGGTCGTCGAAAAGCAATCTAGGTATGCATTCTACCATCCTAGTGCTGAGGCGCTGTCGGCTATGGTTATGGATTTACCATATAAGATAACAAACGCGATTATCCTTAATTGCACTACCTACTTCATGTGCAATCTCCGTCGAGAGCCCGGGCCCTTCTTCTTCTTCCTGCTTCTTTCATTCACATTGACCCTCACCATGTCGATGATGTTCAGGTTGATTGGGTCGGTCACAAAGACTCTAGCCCAGGCTTTGGCACCCGCATCCATCATCCTCCTCGCATTGGTTCTCTATACCGGCTTCGCCATCCCAGTCGGTTACATGCAGGACTGGCTCGGTTGGATTCGGTGGATCAACCCAGTCTACTACGGCCTGGAAAGCGTCTTCCTCAATGAATTCGGGGGTCGACAGTTCCCTTGTTCAGACTTGGTCCCGTCCGGTCCTGGTTATGACTCTCTAGGCGCAGGCCAGTTCGTCTGCAACGTGGCTGGATCCGTGGCCGGACAAGCCTACGTAGAGGGAGAAGCATATCTACGTTCGTCCTTCGGATTCGAAAGCTCGCACCGCTGGAGGAATTTGGGCATCATCGTTGCGCTGACCATCTTCTTTATGCTTTTGCATCTTCTCGCTACGGAATTCATCTCCTCGGAACGCTCCAAGGGCGAGGTTTTAGTTTTCCTTCGAGAATCCATTGGCAAGCACACCAAGTCGAGGGCTGACATGGAATCCGGGAAGACAGCGCCGCCAGGGTCACAGCAGGAGAAGATGACTGCGAATCACCCTGTCGAAGTCGAACCCCAGACCTCCATCTTTCACTGGAAGGATGTTTGTTATGACATCAAGATCAAGGGCGAACCGCGGAGAATTCTGGACCACGTCGACGGTTGGGTCAAGCCCGGGACCTTGACTGCCTTGATGGTAAGTACAGGACTTGATTCCCTCTGTTTGCACCTCTCTCCGTGTATCTTTCACCATATGTACCCGGGGCTTCTTTAGATTAAGCTGATGATGAATGTATAGGGTGTCTCTGGAGCCGGGAAAACTACTCTGCTAGATGTTCTTGCCAGCCGTGTCACGATGGGCGTTGTATCCGGCGACATGTTGGTTAACGGCCACCAGAGGGACTCATCGTTCCAGCGAAAGACAGGTTACGTGACTCAGCAAGACCTCCACCTGGCCACTTCGACCGTCCGTGAAGCTCTCTCGTTTAGCGCCCTTCTTCGACAGCCAGCGAAGTATTCCAAGGCCGAGAAGTTGGCCTATGTCGATACCATTATCAACCTCCTGAACATGAGCGAGTACGATGATGCCATCATCGGCATCCCTGGCGAAGGCCTCAATGTCGAACAGCGAAAACGGCTTACGATTGGAGTGGAATTGGTTGCTAGGCCGCAGCTTCTATTGTTCCTTGACGAACCGACCTCTGGCCTCGATAGCCAAACGTCTTGGTCAATCTGCGATCTCATGGAGGAGCTCACCAAGGCTGGCCAAGCGATTCTCTGTACCATCCATCAACCTTCCGCGATGCTATTCCAGCGATTCGACCGCCTATTACTCTTGGCGAAGGGAGGTAAGACGGTTTACTTCGGCGAGGTAGGAGCAAACTCCAAAACACTCATGGACTATTTCGTCCGCAATGGTGGTCCGGCATTGCCAGATGGCGTCAATCCGGCTGAGCACATGTTGGCCGTGATCGGCGCCGCCCCCGGCGCGCACACCGACATTGACTGGCCGTCTGTGTGGAGGGGCTCTTCGGAGTACCAGGACGTCCAGAACGAACTCTCAAAGCTTCGTTCGGACGAGAAGGCCAGATCGGCGGCAGTATCCGAGACTGCAGACCACTCCGAGTACAGCGAATTCGCAGCCCCGTTCATGGTCCAGGTCAGGGAGGTGACAAAGAGGGTATTCCAGCAATACTGGCGCAGCCCAGCTTACATCATATCCAAGTTTATCTTGGCTGCCGGAGCGGTAAGTCAACACTTGAGCTCTATCCTTGCCTTATTTGCCCTAAGTTGTCAAGCTAACAAGTCTCCCAGGCACTTTTCATCGGCCTTTCCATCATGAACATGGACAATACCATGAGAGGTCTCCAGAACCAAATGTTTGGGGTGTTCCTCTTCCTCTCCATCTTCGGTCAAATCAGCGAGCAGTTGATGCCTGTCTTCTGTGATCAGCGAACGTTGTATGAAGCTCGTGAGAGGCCTTCCAAGTCATACGGCTGGCAGTCTTTTATGATTGCGAATATGTCGGTTGAGATTGCCTGGAATTCGGTAAGGAACCCCCTCGTGCTGTAGCCCTGCCATGCATACTAACGACTGGCAGTTCATCTCTATCTTTTGTTTCATCTGCTGGTACTATCCCATTGGACTGTACCGGAACGCTGAGTGGACCGACGAGGTGCATATCCGCGGCATCTGCATCTTCCTCCATGTCTGGATGTTCTTCCTGCTTGCGTCCTCGTTCGGACATTTGTTGATCGCCGGAGCCCCCAACGCCGACATCGCCGGAGGCATCATGAACTTGCTCTTCATCATGATGTTCATATTTTGCGGCATTCTCGCCGGCCCGGATCAACTGCCAGGCTTCTGGATCTTCATGTACAGGGTCAATCCGTTGACATACGTCGTCGAAGGATTTATGGGCACGACACTGGCCAACGCCCCAGTGGAGTGTGCCACCAACGAGATCATAACATTTGAGCCTCCCGGGAACGGATCGACCACCTGTGCCGAGTTCTTGGACGAGTACATTACGGCGAGGGGCGGGTACCTGATTGGCGACAGTGGCATGAGTACCCAGGAGTGCAACTACTGCCCTCTTGCCGACACCAACGCATTTCTTGCTGGTGTCAATGTCAATTTTGATCACCGATGGCGCAACTTCGGGTTCCTGTGGGCCTATGTCATCTTCAACACGGCCGGGGCCGTCTTCTTTTACTGGCTTGTTCGCGTTCCCAAGAAGTCCAAGGTCAAGAGGGAGTAGAAAGACACCCACGGTTCTTTTCTCACTCGTTTCGCTTCTCCAGTTGACATTCTTACTTGGAGGGCCATTATTAACACCCTCATCTATCTATCGGTCTTTTCTTGTCCTAAACGCGCTAATCATCCTTTGTCTTGCCGCTGTTGTACCCTTGTTTGCAATTAAACCATTTCCTACCATTCAGAAACAATTAGACGAGATTATTTTTGTATCAAAGTTAGATTTCACCAGAAAATACACTATCAAGTCAACAGGACATCATGCCCGTCGTATCGTGCAATAGTTGACCCACCGCCACTTGTTTACGATATACGTCACAGCATTCGCAGACGACAAAGGATTCGTGTTTTTTACTGCCCTGCAACTGTTCCACAATAGAACAAATACATGTTATCAGATGCCCAAGTTTACCGCGTATGACGGATGCGGATCTTGCCTCCCAGAGTCCGCTGCTTCCCCCTTTCATCCGAGCCTCAGGATTCCCATCGCTCCGCCACGGGGGCCGCAGGATCCGTTTAGTTGCAGAGTCCCAATGCGAAGTTTGTCCTTAACCAAAAGGCTTCATTAGTGGGACCTTTCGATCAGCTATACCCGTTAGGAGAGACTAAGTAAGGGGCTCTTGAGAGTAAACGGAGTCCGTGGCTCGCGAAGTACCGACGCCGAGTCTATTTCCGCGAGACTTTTGTCTGTATTGATGGTGCGAGGCCAGAGTGCCCTTGCCCCATGATTTCCCAGCTCGAGATGACAAGCGGACAGCTACAAGTACAGCTTCTGTTAAACCATGGTCGTAGTTAACAAAGTTATGGCGGTGGCCACCACGGGCCCTCGGGCAGTCCACGTATGCTACCCTGCCCTGCATGGCTTTCCCCGAGCACTTACGGGTGTCGCGGAAGTATCATGTAGATCACAGGTGGCAAAGTCGACTACAAAACGCAACCTACTACCAAAGCAGAGAAACCTCCTAGCCCCAGTTCTTCAATACCATCCATCAACGATGATAATTTCTTCTGCTTCACTTCTGCTGGCGGCCAGCACCGCTCTAGCCTTCAACCCCCCCATGAACTTTCTCAACTCTTCCATCCTTCGAGATGTCGAACACAGCACGTCTGCTGAAGGTGCTGCCTCCTGCATTGCCGGAAATATATCTGTCTCGGTTCAGTTTGAGGCCCACCGCTGGACCGTGGATATTCCCACTACTCTCGAGGGAGTCACCCAGTTCAACATCATGTCGTCTTCCTACGATCCTGACCAAATCATCGAGTTATCTACCGGTATTGAGTCCATCGACAAAACCTACAACATCTGGGTTCGATACTGTGCGCCGAACAAGCCCCGGCATACCAACAAGCCCAAGTCCATACAGATTCTGACGGCGGGGGGTTGCCTCGATCACAGGTATTGGGACTTTGCCCCGGGCTATAGTTATGTCGATGCTGCCGCGGCTGAGGGGATGGCAACACTTAGTTATGATCGACTTGGCACCGGTCTATCTGACCACCCAGACCCTCTCCTTGAGGCCCAGGGATCGGCCGGCGCTGAAGTCTTGCATGAGCTCGTGGTACTGCTTCGGTCCGGCGCATTCGACCACAAGTTCGACAAGATTATCGGAGTTGGCCATTCTTTCGGCAGCGGCATCATTGATAAGGCAGTGTCGTCCCATCCATCTGACCTGGATGCTATACTACATACAGGATTTGCGTGGCGGTTTGGCCCACGCATCGGGGCAAACACAGTCCTTCATCTAGGCCCACCCCGGCTTACGTCCCATCTTCAACACCTACCGGACGGCTACTTTGCGCCTACGACAGAGGTTGGCCTTCACTATTCTCTCTTCAAATACCCGGAATTCGACCCAAATGGTGAGTCAGAACATCCAGCACCACATTTTCCACGAATACCTGAACGGAGTTTAAGCTGATGCATGCCTCCCTCTAGTTCTTCAATCCCAATTCCGACAGATAGGGACACTTTCGATGGGAGAGATGCTACTACCCACCAATGGCACCTTCACGCCAGACCTAGATGTTCTTCACAGCTTCACGGGCCCGGTCATGGTCGTCCTCGGCGAGTTCGACCACACCATCTGTGGACACTCGTGTCTAGAGCCGCAGAACTACGCGACTGACACTTTACACCATCAGTTCCCCGCGGCTGATCCTGCTCGGAGCGAGGCCTGGATTGTTCCAGGCGCTGGTCATAACATGCAACACCACCGGAACGCTAGGGAGGTTAACGAGAGAATGGTCAAATGGGTTCAAAGCCTAGGCTTTGAATCATACTGATAGATCATCGTTTCCGCCGAGATACTTGAGCAGAGAAGAAGCCCTTGGATTCCGCCTTGCTCTCTTTTTTCAAGACTCCTTGGAAGTAACCCCTAGGGCCTTGGGCCCCATGTTCTATTCAATTGATTTCATCTGATAGCATGCCCTAAAGGTAAATCAAAGCAACCCAGTTAGAGAATACAGTTTTCCACACAACTAAGCCATCATGCCAAATGCCTTGGGTCAGCAGCCCGGGTGCTGTTGGCATATATGGGTGACGGAAGCCATGATGTAGACCCATATGTCCGGCACACGTTTCGTTGCCAATCTCCACCGGGTCAATACCAACCAACATATCTTCAAATCCCCATCGGAATGTCGTGGGACATCATATTGGCATTGTCTCGTCTTCTGTCTCATGTACCGCACGACCTCTCTGGGGCCTGGTAAGTGTTCATACTTGGGAGAGTTTGCATATACTATTAAGGGTTATTACTCTGGCTGTGTCAAAGGAAAGGAGACGCCATCACTGACTAGAAGTGGAAGAAGGAGAGGTTTTCCTAAACTTGATATTGTTTTTCGCTTATCGCTTCCGGTTGGCAATACTTTTGATATGGCCGTTCACCATTCTATCACTCTCTGTTCACCGGCCCGTCCCCGTATCCAGTCCTGCCAAGTCCTTAACGATATCCTAGCTCTCCTCCTCCCCTCCATGACCAAAGTCATGTTGAAAATGCGGTGCAAAGGATCTACCGGTAAATCGGCATCTCTCTTCATCATCTCTGGCGCTAGAGTCCCCTCTACCACCCTTTGAAACTGGTCCTCGTAAGCGGCTGACTTCTCCCTTTCCATCATGGCTTCTACAATCCTCGCAGACAGGACAGTGTCCCACATGCCGACCATCTTTGGCCGCTTGAGGAGGTCAATAGCACGTCGCCGGATCTCCTGTGTGAGCCCGGAGTGGGCGAGGATAAATAAAGGGGTAGACGTTGGAGGGCTTGGTACCAGAGACTTGTCATGACTCTCTCCGTCGAGGTTGAGGATCTCCTCTGCCAGTTCGACAAGTTTCATACCAGCCGCAGGCAACCCTGCATGTCTCTTTACCAGATCAGGTTCGTCTGGGTCTTTCAAGAGGATGAAACGGCTGGTTCCCTGGTATAGCTTCAAAGTAAGCAGGGTTCTGTTGACCCAGGAATCTCCGAGATGGTCCGATGCCTCTGCTTCTCTGACATCCGCTTCATTCTGGAATGACTGGATGGCACAGGAGATCTCAGCAAAGCAGCGAATCTCAGGCTCCTGTTTCAAGGCAATTGACTCCATTAAACCGACATCACCAGTACCAAGGAAAATGTCCTTGATCTGGTTAGCGTGCCTCTGCATGAAGAATACGAGCCCATTCAATAACGACTCGGATGCCCGACTAGCCCGCGTCAGGTTCTCGATTGTAAGATATGGCGTCTTGCATGGTGCCGTGTACGCCCGCCACTCAGTGAAGCTATCATGGCTTGATATCAGCATCGGCATGTCTGAGATGCCTCCCCGACTGAGTGCCTGATCCGAGATATGGAAGCCCGTGAGAATGGAGCTGATGGAGGACAGTGATACCGGGCTGATGCTTGCGGCTGGCTCGGATGACGAACTCGGTCGACTCTTTCGGTTCCGTCTGGAGTCTTCTTCATGCTGAATCTCTTGGAGGAGCTTGTAGCCAGCTCTGAGATGGATGCGAGCCTGGTCTTGAAGTCCCTCCAAATGGCAGACGCACGTGAAGATTGCGCTGACGACGAGGGCTCTCCATCTATCAGTATAGGCTGGGGCCGTTAGACATTTGACAGAGGCATTAAACTGCTGCACAGCAAAGGTGCTCTTGGCGTGCTGATCCGGTGATGCAGACAGGTAGCTCTCATGGACGCATCCGAAGCTCACGGCGGCGTGCCAGATGGCTGGGTCGGATTGGCAGATCCTTGGGAGCTCCAACCGCCAGAACTTGGTGTCAAAGGTGGTGGAAATTGCCGGAGCGGTGACTTCCATGAAGAAACGATAGCTTCTTATCTCTTCAAGATTCTTTGGCGGCAGGACAAGTCTAGAGTCGGCAGCTGGGTGCGAGTCTGCCGTGTCTCTCCTGGTCGACCCAGAAGCGGGCGCGTAGCCATCGCATTTACGCCCAGTCGAGAGACAGCGGTGACACTCGGGTTTCCCCTCATCGCAACGTACTCTTCGGATCCTTGATGCGGTGGTCAGAAGCTTCTCTAACGAGCCATTGGTGGAAGAACATACTTGCAGGTGACACACCCAGTCCGGACCTTTTTGTGAGGAGCTCGTCTCTTGGGTTCAGTACCAAGATGGGCATTCTTTTCGGCCATGGCAACTGTTGTAGAAAAATTGTCTCTGTCCTTGGCCTCCCTCCCCCGAGATTTGTCTTGGAGGTTGTGCTTACTGTACCTAGTTAGGACCGTCAGACGGCGTGCGTCATTCATTGTACGACCCGACCAATCATAAGTTCTAGTCGACGCTAGGAGAAGCTGATTGGTTCCTCGTTTCTTGACATATCCTAGTAACGATGAAGTTCTGGAGCTCATCCATTTCAGCCTTGAATCCTACTAGAGGCGGCTGTGCTAACTACAGCTTTGCGATCTTACCAATCACATCATTCCCTACATCTTCAACGGCTCTGGTTCGCCATGTTCACTTGGGTCCTGCGAACCAAGCTCTGCCAGGATGGGATTTGATCCTCTATAAAAGTCGATGGTGGTTCTCTCCAGTTTCGGACTCATCATCTACTCTCTTCCCATGCCTTCATCCACTCTTTCCCATCACCACATGCTTCTGAATACTGTCACCCTGGCCCTTCTGGCCCTCGCAGGCGGCGCACTCAGCCAGACCAACCCAACATGCCCGCTCCTTGGCCCTGTCTTTCCTCCCATTCAAAAAGGCCTTGCAAAGTCCACAGCCGTGAAGGGTGCAATTGCAAGACTGACAGACGAGCTGAACAAGGTTACTAAAGAAGGAACTGATACCACCTTGTACGTCCAGGCCTTTTCGGGGTCAGACAAGATCTTCAGCTATGGGTACGCTCCACCAAGCACATCTGGCTCGTTGACGTCGGGGACTCTGGATGAAAACACTGTGTTCCGTATCGGGAGCGTCTCAAAACTTGTGACTGTCTATGCGCTCTTAGCCGAAGTTGACATGGAACGGCTCAACGACCCCATCACCAGATGGATCCCCGAACTGGCCAGGGCCATGAATCACCGAGACGACCCGGTCCAGAGCCCACGATGGAATGAGATGACTATCGGCCAACTTGCTAGCCATATGTCAGGAATAGAGCGAAACTGTAAGTCCCTAGTAGCTGAAATTCTCATAACAACTCACTAACTCTCTCACAAGTTGGACTTTTCGACTTTGGTCTCTTGGTGAAGGCCTCAGGCGCGAATCCTGAGGAATTCGGTTTGCCAGCTCTCAAGGTCCATGATCTACCAAGTTGCGATCTCTCATTTGGCCATAAGGCTTGCACTCGAAAAGGTGAATAGAGAGTCTCAGCATTCTTTCTGGAATATGTCTAAACTATGATGCTTTAGAATTCTTCCAAGGCATCACCAACAGAAATGCTTTGGCGTTGACATCGACCTCCAACACTCCCATCTATTCCAACGCGGCATTCCAGATTCTGGGATATGCCCTAGAGGCCATGACGAACAAAACTTTTGAAGAATCTCTCCATTCATCGCTGCTTGAGCCGTTGGGGCTGGACCGCACATCCTTGGAGGCGCCAAAGAACAAGAGCAATGCCGTCATTCCCGGCAACGAGACCACCTCGTGGTGGGATTTTACTTTGGCCGGCGCTAGCCCGTAAGTATTGCTCTTTCTCCATCAGATTCTTGTACGGCATAGTTTCTAACCGCACCCCGTAGTTACGGTGGCATGTTCTCGACGGCAGCCGACCTGACAACCCTTGGACAATCCATCCTTCGCTCGTCCATCCTCCCTGCCAACGAGACCCGGGCTTGGCTCAAACCTCTCTCACATACCTCGGAGCTGCAAATGTCCATTGGAATGCCGTGGGAGATCCGACGAGTACTGCTGCCCACATCTCCCAAGTCCAACAAGACTCGCGTCGTCGACCTCTACACGAAAAACGGAATGCTGGGGCTCTACAGTGCCTTTTTTGTTCTTTCACCCGATCACGACTTTGGCTTTGTCATTCTGCTTGCCAGCGAATCTTCGGGGCTTGACATGTGGCCTGTTCTTCCTAGTCTCATGACCGACACGCTGCTCCCTGCCGTTGAGGAGGCCACAAGGGAAGAGGCCAAAAGAAGATTCGCAGGCTCTTACAAGAGCTCAAGCGGAAAATTAGAGGTCGGAGTTGACAGGGACCTCCCAGGCCTGACAGTCCGGAGCTGGACCAGAGACAAAGTCGACGTTCTAAAGACGTTTGAGACGGCTCTCGGGATGGGATCCGGCGGACTTCGGCTCTACCCCTCAGGGTTAGAAGGAAAGGATAAGATCAGATTCAGAGGAGTTTATGAAAACGATAGGGAGATGCCTATAACGGGCGGCGTCGATCCCTGGGTTGATATTTGCATGTCATGGGGCGGCGTGGACGCTCTTAAGTACGGCGGCATTGGCATTGACGACTTTGAGTTTGAGTTAGATGGAGGCGGCAAGGCAACTGGGATCAGGCCTAGGGTATGGAGAGAGGTTCTTGCTAGGGTCGCAAAGTGAGTGGCGGCAGTTATTAGTATATAGTCCCCTCCAAATCCCACATCAGCTGCGCAGTTTCGGCATAGTCAAATCAAGCTCCTCACAAGTTGAATTGTGAATATTTAATACTCACTGACGACTTCGAATGTGAGCTACCGCGTCCACTCGTACACCTCCAGGGTCTACTTGTCCCCTCGAAACGCATCCAGCTTATCGACACTATAAGCTATCAAACGTTACTCTTGCTTCCTAAGTTGCTTCAGCCTAAGCTCAGTTCATCAGTATCAATCTGATGTCTACGTCCATCTCGCTGGGAGAGGCCATTGCAGGGGTCTCTCGCCCTTGAACTCAACCATCAGCCGCAAGTCGTATGACGTTTGAGATAAGACCTCAGAAGGGTGTAAAGCTCCTGAATGCATGACTCGAGGTGGCTGTTGGCGAACCTTGCCAAGAAACAGACTTTTCGATAAGATTGTCCGCGAGCTAGAAGTTGTCTCTACGGTGTTGTTGTCACGTGCTAGGTCACCTGATCGTAGGGGCTGTCAAATACAGCCTGACTTTCGTCGCCCGCACCGAGGTTGCCGTGGCTGGGTAAAAGTGTGGCTAGCCTGAGGGCGCCATATATGACGTCAACAGAAGAAATGAGGGTATGCCTAATGCGGTGATAGATCAGCGCACAGCCCCTTAAGCGGGGCATCTATGGCCAATCACGTCACGCTGTAGCTCACAGCAAATCATGCCCCCATTAGGGGTTATCTTGCAGGGATCTCAGCCAATTACTCTTGCCTCACCCAAATGGTGAGATGTTGGACTATCATGATGCCACCCAGGTAGCATGCGAGTTAGATAGTGGCCTAGCGGTGGATACTGAAACCACTCGAGAGTTTTCGCCCAGTTAAAAGATGACAGAGTCCTTGTCGTCTCCAGCATTATTTGGTCTCAGCACTTGCCAACTGCCTTCATTGAAATAGCTAGGTAGGTATACTAGACTTAAAACTTGCAGAACTGATGGACTAGTCATTTAAAGGATATTTGAAAGAGTTGCACTTGACATTGATCCATCTATGCATAAAAAATAATCGTTGTGGCTACAAACCTCACGTCGGGCTCTTCTACCCTACAGGATGTGAGGCAGGCTGATAAATTATTGGGTAAGTCACGTGACTACAAGCGTGATTCTCAGACAGCCGATTTCATGTACCGGGATCTCCCCCGGCCAATTGAATCAAGGAAATTAATTACGCCAACACTGCAGACCCAACTGTCTCATTAAGCAATGTCTCAGCAACGGCCATTTCCGAGTGAACATGATGCATTAATTTTCTATCGAGGACTCCGGGAGTGATTTGGCATGTTTTTTCTTGACCCAACTAATGGCCTCGGCCAATCTGTCAATGCTCTCGACTATGTCGTCCAACTCGTGCCATGCCCAACAAAGACACGTGTCGTTGAAATATGAAGCCTTCTCGTGAATCACACTAGAAGAATCATCTGGCACGACGTACATGGTGCCCGCAGGAATCTTGAGGCTGAATTCGTCCTGTGCAAGCTTAACAACCTCTGCCCCAATTCCAGGAGCGCAGCCGTTGAAGGACAAATAAAGAAAAAACCCGCTCGCCATTCCGTTCTCTCGGACTTGGTCCTCGCCTATCAGGCTGACGCCGAGTGGGCACAGCTTCTCTTCAATTGCATTTGCCATTGCGTAATGCCGCTTGCGGTACGTGGGGATTAGTACCTTTTCCATGTGCTTCTCAAGCTCGCCGGTCAAGAGTAGCTGATGCACGGCGAGTGACGCGAAATGACTCTGGCAACCGCCGGAGACAGTTGCACCACTGTTGAATGATTAGCCCTAGAGGATTTCCTAGGATTGAATCACAAGACACTTGCACAGTCCCCATGTCTTGAATGAAAGCCGGTGTCGCCTCAAGCCAATCCACCCGCAGGCCAGGGGCGACGATCTTTGAGAAAGACCCGTTGCTCACGGTGTTTCCGAAGTGTGAATCACCGTGCATCTCTCTGTCCACATCGACGAGCCGCGGAGGCGGAGGAGCCATGTCTCCAACAGACTGCTCTGGATCCTTCGGCCATCTGAGCTCAATCATCCAGATTCCACGCGTGGATCTGGGGTCAGTGAACTTTTGGAGTATGGTTGCGAGACCGTTGGATGCGCCATTGGATATAATGATGCGATCGCCGGATATCGGCCCTGACGAGGGTGTGTAGAAATCAAAGAGCCAACGGCCGACAGACAGACTCTCGGAATTCGAGACTCCCGTGTTCGGGGCCATAAAGAAGCTGCTGGCTGATCTGCTTGTGCTGGAAGACACTCGCTGTCGAGGCTCTCAGGGCGTCTACGGGATGGAGGCGTGGCGACGGCCACCCACCCTGCAGATAAGAAAAGGGCGATCCTTGACACCCTTGGAGATCATGGCGAGATGTTGGGACAGATGAGAAGTGATGTTGACCCAAATAATAAGGGGGAGAACAAAGGACGACTGGAAGCGTAAAACGGTGCGGTTTTCGTTTTCTGGTGTTTCACTTGATGCGACATGCCAGAAACACCGACCATTGGCTGCATCAAGGATACGTGGTGCATTTGTGCTGCGTTTTGCTGCCTTATTCCTCTCGTCTGTAGCATTGTCATTCGGAAGTTGCCTGACTCCAATCAGGGCGGCCTACTCACAGCATACTACTTCTTCTACTTCTTCTGGGGCCCTTACGCTGTCGCCCTCAGTCTACCCATGGCCAACACCAGCGGCCACACGAAGAAGATCACTGTCAATGCTATGGTCTTACTCGCCTACTGTGTGGCCAACGTTCTCGCCCCTCAAACTTTCCGAGCTAGCGAGGCCCTAGGATACGCGAGCGGATACAACAGTATCTTGGACTTTGAAACCAGTACTGTGGCCTTGATGGCAGTATACTATTGTGGAGTGAAGTGGGAGAACAAGAGGCGAGATAGGGAGTTTGGAGAGGATTAGGCTATTGACCTCACTATGGAAGAAAGCATGAATGACTTGACCGACTGGGAAAAGAGAAAGACATTTCGCCATGTCTGTTAAACAAGGAATAGTACCATATAGCGCAGATGACTAGAGCTCGATGTGGATGAACGTCTGAAGAGAATCAAGGACACCCATGGCGGGCCCCTAGTCCTCAGACATGACGCTATGCCCCGATCCAGAAACCCTTTCAAATGTAACATGATACTCTTGCCACCCAATCGCTCCCAGAGCCTTCAACCTCTGCTCAAAATCCTCCACCGCCAAAGGTGGCGGGTCAGGTCCCCCCTTCTCCGGCCACCTTCTCTCGGTAGTCTTGAACTTCACCTCAGCCTCTTCACTTCTCCAGTGATTCACCCATACACAAGCCATTGACTCTTTCCCATTGTAGAGTTGTGTCCCCTCTACCCAACCATAATCCGGGGTCCCTTGGTGCGGATACATGTAATTCATATTCCCCCCAATACCCCAGTTAACGGAAGAAACCAGGCCTTTGACGCTAGTCACCTCTTGCCTAGTCTCTAGTGAAGTAGACGCGGGAAAGTAGACGGTTCGGACTTCGTTCCTCGGTGCTCCCAGATTCTTCCAAGGCATGCTGGTCTGGAAATTGATAATGTGTGTGGTTGGTTCACTTGCTGAATTGTTTTTTGTCAAGTTGGCAACCAATTCATGATACTCGGCCGACCTTTTGAAAGCATCATAAGCTTTGGGGGTATGCCAGACTACCATCAGTACGCATTGTGCCGTCGACTCTGCGATGCGACCGTGATAGAAGCGGCGATAGTTTCTCTTTCTTGTGATGAGGGGTTCAAAGGTGGAAATGTCAAGAGGCTCGGAAGCGGGGAATTCAAATATAGTCCATGTGCAAGTTGGACTGCTCATTTTGATGCGTGGTCCAAGTTGAGGTGAGAGATGAGATGAGATGCATGACGGGAGTGGGCGAGAGGAACTATTTATGATGGATGGCATTGTTCGATGCCTCAGGCACTGACAGATTTGGGCTGTACACCATGAAACCACGAGTGACGTTGGATTGGACCATATGGCCATGGCCATTGCATATTTAAAGACAATATGAAACACAACTCCTCCAACCGACATGGATCCTTATTATCTAACCATCTACACGGTGAGGCCGATTAGCTCTCTCTCTTCTTCGAGATAGTGCTAGTAAAGGAAAACCCTGGATTCTCATGTGTAAGATGAACAGCCATCGCAAAGAAGGTCCACGACTCGGGATTTTGAGCAGCCTCGTTCGCCTGCAAGTACCCCCGTTTCTCAACACTATTGCCTCCAACTATACGGGCCGGGTGGTCCTTATCCCCGAGCATGACCTTCAGGGCGTCTGGAGAAAGATTAGCCATGGTTTGAAAAATGGATAATGGGCTACGGTACATGTGTGATCGGGCGTATCATCATTCCCCATCGCAACGTGGATTGCCTCGTGGAATAGGTGGAGGGAGTGACTCTGGCGCTTAGCAATGGATTCTCCCTCTTCTGTCACGGCTCCAATCTCTGATAAAGTCTGCGGCTCCGAAGCCTTCCACCTGGTGGATCTTGCGCAGAGGGTGACGGTCTGCACCGACAACTGTTCTTGAGTGGTGGCCGCGGCACCCCGCCGCGAGCAGTAGTTGGAGCTCTGCTCATCGAGAAGATACTCTCCAATATCCGGCGCCCAGAATGGGGCTGAGAAACGAGTTAGGCTTCGAAAAGATGCAAAGGGACTTCATCACGAGGGGACCACGCACTCAGACGAGCTAGTCGCTTCTCGGTATGCTTCTTGAGGAAGCTCTCCTTGACCGTCATCCCGGTCTCGTCTTCAGTTCCGTCCTTTTTGAGGAAGACTGAGTCCCAATCTTTCTCTGTATCAACGTGGTAAGTGTGAGAAACGACAAGAACAAGCTGGGGTTTGCCCACTTTCGAGCCAGTCACTGTTGCAAAAGATGCGTGGCTTGACATTTTCTGGCCATGGATCTTGACCTGGGCGGCCAACCTCGACCAAAAAGAGATCCAGCTCATCGATGAAGTCTGTATTTATCGGTTAGTAAAAGCTCCACGGCTTCCCTGAGAGAGTTGTATGGGGAAAGCCTACCTTGAACGCCTGTTGCGGCATCTCCCGGCTTGATGTTGAAAAAGACCAAGACGAGCTCTTGGGCCTCCTGTTTGCTAATCTTGACCTTGATCTCCTCGGGCTTTTTGCGACCCGTCGCAAGGTCCAGGGCCTCTAATGCGCGGTTAGTTAGGAGCTTTGCGTCTTGAAACCACTGTTCCATTGGGAACCCATCACATCCACCTCCACCTTCGCCGGTCTTTACCGAGAAGATATCGGTGACTTTGGAGTTCCTGTTGGAAGTGCATTCCACCTGGCCAAAGATGACGAGGCTCAAGATTAACGAAGTGATGGAGAATAGGGAGGGTAGCTGAGGCAACATGCTGACGACCCTTAATCGCTGAAGAGAATGTTCCGAGGAGGACAGAGACTAAGCGAGGAACAGAAGAGGTGCTAGGTAATTACCTACAATACATGTTTCCCGGACGTTGGCACATAATAAATGCCGCTTCACATAGCCCGCCACTTGACAGGCGGTGCTCTGATCCTCCAGGATTGGCCAGGGGATAACATGAGAGAGGCTTTTTGTCCCAGAAGGCCCTTCCCTGCTTGTTGGCTCTGTCAAAAAGAAGTTGCATGCATAATTAATTGCAGGATGAGAGGCGAGTACCCCAAGCCTACGCAATTCGAGGCGAGTGGTCAGACTCGGCTCTTGAAAGCTCGCAGCAAGGGAAATGATGTAAAGGACTCGGCAGTAGATTCATTGCTCAGGATGACGCTGACCCTCCGATGTTTCAAGGCTATGGCTCATGATCGACGGGGACCCTTGTTGACCCGCACGGCTCGGCTCGAGATATAGTGTGTGACACATCCAGTCGTAGATAAAAGAAGAGGGGTGAGGGATCGAGAGCGGGGAATAGTCGCCCAGTATGAGACCAGGGCGATGCAGATGCACTGTCATTCATTGATCTCAGACGAGCTAATCTCCGATCGACATAGCCTTAAGACCGACCCAACACGACCGAAAGTGTTGGTCCGTTTACTTGTTGGTTCTGGAACTGCATACAATGCTGATCATGAAACCTGTAAGTTGGCCAACGCATGGAACCCTTTCAACTGTAATCTTAATTACCAGGTCTACCAACCAACATGGCATGTCGAGTTGACCCTTCACGCTTCTTTCCGCCTATTGTAGAATGCTGACCCTAGCTTTTCTCTCTCAATATGTGACATGGTAATCTTCCTGTGTTTGCAAGAAGCTTGGACTGGCCAGTGTCCACACATCGCGTTTCAGAGATATGGCTCGGACGGGCAGTGCGGCATTTGTTATGTCCTGTCGTGCATCGTGATACGATGTTGGGCGTCCCCTGTAGGCTGTGACCTGAGCTGTGATATGACAATAAGCACCACTTTCATGAGCCTGAGAAGTAACCTTGGAATAGTACACACAGTTTTGAGCCGAGTTGGTTAATCAGAGACTGCCTAGGGAGGAACATAACTTATCAAGACCAGCCCCATACTTGCGTCTCTTCAGAAACGCCGCCACTCCCGGCGCTGGTCGTATCCTTTTAAGTCTTTTCTCCCAGTTCAAGTTCTGCCTTGTTTGCTACCTCTTCTGCTCCTTGTCCATGGTCACCATCTTCAGTCATCCTCTATTGTCTACAACTTCTTGTTTTCCTCTTCACTAGAATGCGGTTTCCCGTATCTACCTCGCTGCTTTTACTGCTGAGCGCATCCTTGGGTGCTGCAGCCTCATACCCTCCAGAATGGGAGTGCCGCCCTGGGTCTTGCCTCTGTAGGGGTGAATGTCTTTCTATACAGGATGACCAAACCTGTTGCCCAGCCAAGAATGGGAATGAGGAACACATCTGTGGTCCTGGTATGCCTCCCTTAGCCCACAGTCCACAATGCCCTGTAACATGGCCTCTAACAATACGATCCAGATAAGGAGTGCTGTGGCCTTGGCTGCTGCCGTGAAGGTTGGAAGTGCGGCTCAAACGAAATGTGCTATCCTCCACCTCGGGCTACTTCGTCCAAACAGGACAATTGCTTCACAACCATCATCACCATCGTGAAACCAGTTCCCGTATCCCCTACCACGGATATCGAGATTTCAGGTACTCACACGGGCTATACTGTCATTCCAACTAGCCAAACGCTGGTGAGTAGGTCTGGGATGTGTCGTTATGGGCTTGTCTAATCTGTGCTTGAATAGATTGAAACAACATCGACTCTGACTCTTTCTGACTTGACCGAGTCTGGCGACCATACTGATCCAGGCTCCGAAACCGTGTCCCGGGCAACTTCTGTCATTGAGGTGACCAGCTCTGACGGTCAGGTTTCAACGATTATCCCAGGAGAGGCAACCACTGGCGAGACTTCTGTTCTAACACGTAGCTCTGGGGCACCAGAAGGCCCAGATACGACAGCCAATACCAGCTCAGATTTCACCATTGTCACCAACTCAGACGGCGAAGTTTCCACCATATTCCCTACCAAGCCCGTTTCCTCCGACGCAAGCTCTGCATTTACCGACACAAACCCTGGCAGCCCAACGACCGTCACCAACTCGGACGGGCAAGTCACAACAATCAGCCCAACTGAGACTGGTACCTCTGACGGAGGTTCGACCGGAGTCAGCGACCCTCATACATCCCAGAACACCGAGTCCAATATCAATGATGTCACCACTGTCATCACCAACTCAGATGGTTTGGAGTCAACAATCCTTCCTTCCGAGGCTACCTTGTCCGATTCAAGTTCCTGGGCGGATAATGGTAAGCCGACGGGCACAGAATCAGGAGCAACCGACCTTATCAGCTCAGGCAAAGAGGAACCTACGCTAGAGCCAACCAGCGGTGTGACCATCATCACCAATTCGAATGGTGAGGCGTCTACCCTTGAACCAACCGATGCCGTGAGCATCATTACCAACTCGGAAGGAGAGGTGACAACTCTGACACCAACCGACGCTTCGACAAATCAAGGCATCCCAACGGCCATCACTGAATCAGACGGTGAGGTGTCGACACTTGTGCCAACTCAAGTTACCGCAAGTGAAGGGACCGCGATTGTAACAACAGGACCAGACGGACAGGAGACTACCATCGTACCAACCGAAGTCGTGTTCTCATCTGGCACAGGCACGGGTATCTCCACTGGTACCGAAACCAGATCATCAGAGGATGTTACTTCTGGCATCTTGACCGAAACCGAAACTGGAACCCAGAGTCTTTCTGAAACCAACCTGCCTGGGACAGAGACAACTATCAGCGGTCAGCCCACCAGAACACAGGCTAGCTCTATCTCTACTGGTACCGAGACTACCCTGACCGGCACCACCGATGGCTTGTCATCTGATAATGGTCCGTCCACGGATGCTTCCACAGATGCGCCTACTAGTTCTGCTTCTACTCTAGAGGGCTCTTCTACAGGAACAGCAACTTCTGATACAGCGAACCCTGAGACAGAGAGCTCTGATGGTGTATCATCAACCCAGTCCATCGACGGAGTGTCATCTAGCGATGGCTCGTCCACGGACGCTTCCACAGATGTACCTACCAGCCCTGCTTCTACTATAGAGGACTCTTCTGCTGTAGAGGGCCCTTCCACCCGTTCAGAGACTTCTGAGACTGCAATATCCGAGACCAAGAACTCTGTTGGTGTATCATCAACCCGGCCCACTGACGCCGTGTCATCCAGCGACGGTTCGCCCACAGATGCGTCTGCTAGCTCTGCTTCCACAGATGCCTTTACCAGTCCTGCTTCTACTGTGGAGGGGTCTTCTACGGGTAAAACGACTTTTGAGACTGTGACCTCTGAGGCCGGGAACTCTGGTGGTGTGTCATCAACTCAGCTCACCGACACCGAAGAGTCTACAGCTCCTGTTGAGGAGACCACCTCCTCGGATGCCGAACAGTCAGCTTCTTCGGATGCTGAGCAATCAACTACTTCAGGTGCTGAACAAACGACTTCAATCCCATCAACTGATGCCGAGACTGTCACAACGCCATCTCAAGTGACGAGCAGCAATGGCCAAGTTGGTTCCACCACAGCTATCCCGAGTGAAGGCGTGACTACCAATCCCAACGACCCAACACCCACCCAAAAACCAACTGGAGCTACGGAGCAATCGCCTTCGGTCACCAAACCACCTGCATCTACGACAACCGAAGATAATGTTGTTATCTTTCCCATAACTACTTCGGTCTCAGAACCGGGTCCGTCAAAGATCCCATGCGAGATGTGGTTCTTCTTCGCCTGCATCGATATCGTCCAAGGATGGGGAATCACTGGTCCCCCTGGCCGAATTGTCCCACCGTAAGTTACTACATCACGTCTACGTTCAAGAACAAATATCTAATGACATTTAGGGGGCCTCCTGTGCTTTCCATCGATCCAAAGTTTCACATCAGCATTGACATTAATGGAAAGATTCCAGACTGGCCAGAGTACACGTAAGGTCTCATTGCGCTGCCGCCAATAGTTCCTTGTTAACTTCCTTTCATAGTATCGGCCCCGATCTCATCCCTACCTTTTCGTCAAAGCCCAATAGCCAATGCAAGACAGAAAGCGCCGAGATATGTCTCACGAGCACTTCTTTTGGCATCTCGGTCGGTGAATCCACGACCGAGACAACAACGACCAGCACCACTGCCACATGCGGGACCATTTACGGATGCGACATTCAAGATTCTGATGCCACCGTAACCATCACCAGCGCAACAACCGAGAGCACCGCGGAGGCCACAGGAGCGTTTGCTGAGTGGGAATACTGGGGCAGCGACGGAACCGACGAGGACTACAAAGAAGCGGCCGAGATCGCCCAGTCCAGGATCGACGCCGTGTTTGGCAGCATGACCACTACGGCCCCTCCATCAACAGCCACTGCGCCGTCCACCACAGTGACAGACACGCCTTCCACCACCAGAAACTGGACCAGCTGCTATTTCGCGATGGGCAACGCTATTGGCCCAACTCTGGTGGCTGGCAAAGGAGAGTTGGAAGACTGCGTCTGCCATGATGGAGCTTTCAATCACTCTCCGTCCTTTTCCAGAGACCAAGAGAAAGCGGCGATAGATGCATTCTGCGACGACTCAGTGATAGAGGCTGGAAACAACACGTGGAAGTCCTGGAACACGTCGTTGAGCGACGGGGCTACGCTGATCCTCTCGGCAGGCTTCAGCAACGATACGGAGGGGTGTCAGCCTGAGAAAGATCTGCATCTGGGTGACTATTGTAGAGAGGGTTTTGCGAGAATCAGGAGCTGCGACTATGGAAAAACAGAGGACGAGACTTATGGTGGTAGGTATTGTGATAATGGTGAATATGGGTGCGTCTATTTCAGCCTCGGGGGTCTAAGGGATTGGTGGAGCAAGAGGAGCGAGGATGGAGACTCATAGATTAGCAGTCTATACATTAGTAGTTGGTGTTTTTCTTTCTTATAAAATATTTCCTAACTGGTAGTCCAACATAGCAGAGAATTACTCTTATAAAATTCCAAGCCCTTCAATTTATATTATTAAGAAAACCCATCTCTCCATCATCTACCATCCTCACGATTTGTTCCATTTGGCCAAATGCTCCATATCTTGCTAACAAGGCACAGATCAAGAGCTGCGGCGCCCATTCGGCTCAAAGGGAAACACAGCTGCGATCAAAGCCAAGCCACCGAATAAAGCTGCACACACGTAAAGCGGCACAGCTGTAGCAGTGTTGCCAGACGAAGCCACAAAGGCCGACACGATGCCCATGAGCCGATTGAAGGCCACTGCGATCCCGCTCCCTGTGGCGCGATGTGCCGAGGGGAAGACCTCGGCGGTATAAGCGTACAAAGTGCTGTAGTAGATGTTTATACCGCAAGCTAGGATGCAAACTCAGCATGAGAAACTTATGATTCACGAGTCGAGGTTAGCAACTTACAAATAGCACATGATATTCCCACATTCTGGGCATCAGTCTTAATCCCGGTGATACCAAAAAAGAGAGCCATACTGGCAAGGGCGCCAATGAACATGGTGTACTTGCGTCCTAGTCTTGTCGAAACGAGGTAACCAGCAATAAGGGATCCGGGAATTCCAGAAATCGTTGTCAGTGTCAGATTTCGGTACGTCTCGAACTGAGAGACAGCCTTACCGGGCACTCGAGTTGAGAGATACGCCCTGTTACTGGGTCAGCATTGTCCCCTATCAAGAGAGCGAGATTTACTCACGGTAAAAACACGTAGAACAACGGATAAGCCAGTCCAGTGATGGCCCAAGACAACCAGATCAAGATGGTGCTCAAGGTGATCTTGCGCGAGACAAAGAGGCCCTCCACATGTCCCTTGATATCACTGAGGATAAACGTCTTTCCCTCCTTCTGCGTCGAGCGAACCTGCCCGCATGATTCAAGTTTCTCCAACGTGAGTGAGCAGGGCCTATTGTACTTGCGAGCCTGATCTTGGTAGTACTTGACCAAGTCCGCATCTCGCCCAGCAGTGAGGAGGAACTTGGGCGTCTCCACAAGGCGAATTACCGTGACCCGGAGTATGGAGAGAACAAAGACAAGGGCGCCGCAGGTAAACATGGTGTATCGCCAACCAGCATTGTTAGACCACCCACAGTCATCGCTGTCGGAGCAGTTCCAGCGACTTTGTGCTATTTGAGAAAGTCAGCATGCGTGTCAATCTGTAGTAAAGGTATCCCATACTCATGAAACCCCATGCAACAAATCCAGTGATGGATTGTCCAAAACCCCACCACCCGGCCAGGGCTGTGACAACCCATTGCTTGTCGCCTGGAAGAAACTCAAGCAAGACTGTAGGATCTAGGATCAAGTTTCCACCGGAGCCAAAGGTAGACAATGCGAGAAAGGCGCCCAGAAAGGGAAAATTGGGCGCTGCGCCTGCCACCACCATGGCCACAGAAGTGATCCAGAGCGTCAGGTTGAACGCCAGCCGTCTTCCCAGAATATCGGCGCCAAAGCCCCAGAACAGTGCTCCCACGAGGAGACCAACATTCTGCGCTACGACTCCTGCATTGACGTAAGAAGACGCAGTGGCAAGCTCCCGAAATGCCTGTGCTCCGGTAACACCCTGTACCATGGTCAACAGCGAGTCCACAGCATAGCCAAATCCGTTGAGAAAGAAAAGCTTCCAGTGAAAAGGAGTCCAGCCGAGTTCGTCGTTTGCCTATTCGATGTAAGTACTAAGCTCGGAAACAAGGGGAGAAGGCTTACATTGTTTACTAGGTGAGTCTTCAGCGCCAGGGCCTCATCCTCGATATCGAATTCAAGAACGTCCTTGCCAGTCGACTCAGAAGTATCGAAACCATCGCTATCACCTTGAGGACTGGTCGAAACCCGGTGTTCTTTTAGAGGTAGAGACATGTCAAATAGCGGAAGTAGAAACTAACAGATGTTGGCGGGAAAGCAATCAACTATGTTCTCAAGTTGGGGTTGACTCATTGCGAACAGCGGGAAGAGGCCGTATTTGAGCAATCACGCCTGCCAGGCGATTCTTCTTGGAGGTTGACTCGACTTGATACCGAATCCTTGCGTTTCAGATGATGGAAGTTGGCGTTGTTTGCGCTAGACCATCTCTCTCTTGCGTGATCGTGGGACCAAGACTCTAAATGTGCAGATAAATGAGCTCGGAGCGTTTATGTCATGGCCCCGGTCTTTCCGGACGCTCTTGCGTGATTGCTAGACCAAGAGTCAAACAGCAGGGATAAGAGAGCTCGGAGTGTTCATGTCATAGCCCCGACCTTGTCAATTTCCAGCCAAGAAGCTGGGGTAGAAGGCTAGAGGTTCGATTTTTGTCACTAGTGAATGATGCAATACATCCCTGGACTTGTCTACTTCAGCCGTGGTGGATCCTTCAGCTCTAAATGGTTCGTGAACCCGAGCATGGCAGAAATGGGCTTAGACCATCAGCAAAATTGGGCCTTTGCAACTTCTCAGTTGTGCGGAAAAGCATCATAATAGCTCCGATGCCCCTTTCACGACAGAGGGTTGCTCCATGGTACGAATGTAACTGACGAAGCTTCTGACGCAACCACCTCCATCTGTTCAACTCATCGCTCTTGTACTACTGGTCAAGCAATCACCGGCATGTCGACTTCAAAGAGCCCGGCGGAGGGCATCAAAGTAGCCATTATCGGAGGGGGTCCTGCAGGCCTGGCAGCCGCCATTGAGCTGGCTAAACTACCATTCGTGGATTGGCATCTTTACGAACAGAAACAAGCCATCAGCGAAATTGGGACTGGTATTACGCTACAGCGCAGCACTTGGAGGTTATTGGAGAAGCTCGGAGCTTCCAAGCATCTTCGAGCTGGCGACTTTTTCAGGCCCTCGGATGGTCATGACAACCAGTATAGGTGAGACAGGCACTTCTCTTAAAGATGATCTATGTTAATGAATGTATCTTTTAGGGACGGACGATCCGGCGTGATTGTGAAGCAGACGCATCCACCAGCACATGTTGCTCCTCATCAAGCTCCCTGCAGAGTGCATAGAGGCAAACTACAGAAGGCATTGCTCAGGGAAGCAGATCAAGATCGCATTCGAACTGGAGCGAAGTTGAAAAAGGTTGAACGTTTACCTTGTGGTAAGCTTCGCCTCATATTCAGCAATGGTTTAACCAGCGAAGTCGACCTCCTCATCGGTGCTGACGGTATTCGATCTGTGAGTGAATCATATGGCATCATCAACAGCCACACTGCTGACTTTCTCTTGATTATCAGGCCGTCAGAAGCTTTGCCTTTCCAGACCATTCCGTCAGCTACACAGGCATGACCGCCTACAGAGCGGTAGTCAAAGTGTCGGACGTCGAGCAGATAAACGGATTTACTAAAGCGACTGTGTTCTGGTATGGCGCTGAGGGGAAGTGGCTTTACACAACTCCTCTGGATGACCACGACTGGGAAATCACATGTAGAATCAGGGAAGCTGATGACGGGGATCGGTCTACCTGGGGAAGAGAAGTCAGCGTGGCCAAATTTGTTGAAAGGTTGCAAGAATACTGCGAGCCGGTTCAGCAACTGCTTTCCCTCGTCACTCATGTCAAACGTTTTGACTATTTTGGCGGGACACGATTGCATTCGGTCACTAAGCACGGCTCGGTTGTTCTCATAGGAGACGCGTCGCATCCTTTATCCGGTGCCTTTGGTGCCGGCGCCGCCTTTGCTATCGAAGACGCTCATACAATTGCAGGAGCACTCCGCTGGGCTGCATCTTCGACTCGAAGCTTGCACGATGCTCTCAAGCTCTTTGACAGCGTGAGATCACCTTACTACGGTGCTCTTTACCACACCATGGATACCATCGCCGCTTCCCACGAGAAGACCTCCCGTGAGGCTACGTCCGCTGAGGAAGAGATCGTTGGCCGTATCGAGAATGTCTCAAAGCAGGAGCATACCTGGATGCTATACCATGATGTAAGTTTGAAGCCTCGCTAGTTGTCTTTCTTTGTACTAACCCACCCTGAACAGGTCGACCAGGCGTTGGAAGATGCCATCTCAGCAAATAAGGAGGCAATTAGAGTTAAATCGGTGTTATAGGTGTTTTTGTTTACCTAGCTATAGATTGTTGAACTGTGAACAACCTTAGTTGTGTATGATACTACGCTGGAGGTTTAGTATTTCTCCATGGAATTGTGCGGATTATCAACCCATAGGAGTAGCATCAGGCGTAGTCGCCCATGATTTCCACCTTGCATAGCATATAGATAGAAATTTTCTCAGACTCAAGAATTATCGCTGTGCTCGCCAGAATCATGCAAATACTTCATGTCAACCAAACTGGGTCTATCTTTCATATCCCGGACTTCTGGTGACAACACAGCCATGAAGTGTGTGAGGCGAGTGCACTCAGATTGCACACATCTGGTAATTGCGGGCTCGGCAAATTTGACAGGGCAGCTTGGCTTGCTTGCCCGAGATTCGTCTTTTATGAGGCAGATGGCGTGATCCCGCTTTTCGTCCAGGCCTCGCGAGGCACCATGTTCCCTGCTTAAATACAAGCAAGCATCCTCGTTGGCAACCTGGAATACCACTACAATCCCATTGGCCAAACCTAGAAGGGTTTTCTAGATCTTTATTGTTTCCTCCGAGTCTACACCGTCACAGTATGTCAACAAACTCTTTCAGAGTGATTGTCGTCGGCGGCGGACCCGTTGGCATAGTCGCGGCGCACGCCCTTCACCACGCCGGCATCGACTTCATCGTTCTTGAGCGGCGAGATGACATCTATGAGGATGTTGGCGCTAGCCTTATTGTCAGCCCGCACAACCTGAGAGTTTTCCACCAACTCGGTCTATGGAAACACCTTGAAGAAATTGGCGCTCCCCTCCTGCATCATTCGCAAGGATTTGACGAGCAGAAGCACAAATTCAAGCGTTCTTATGCTTTGAGTCTTTTGCAGGAAAAGTAAGTTACTTCTATCTTCTGTCTACTACTGGCTAGAAAAGCTTCGAGTGTGAAGAGGACTGAAGCCAGTCTTTGTTTCCCCATTCAAGCGCTATGGCCCTCAAGGGTCTTGCCACAGTCTCAACTTGCTAACGTCTGTGATAGTCACGGTAGCTCCCTTGTGGCATTTCACCGTGCTCACCTGATCAAGGTTCTCTACGATAACCTGCCTGATGCTGCAAAAACTCGGTATCTTCCGGGGAAGAAGCTTGTCGACATTGTCATGACCTCAACGGGAACAGATGTCACTTGTGCAGATGGGAGCGTCTACTCGGGGTCTATTGTCATTGGTGCAGACGGTGTCCATTCCAAAACTCGGTCGATAATGCGCCGCTGTGCACTCCAAGCCGACCCATCTCTCACCTCCACCTGGGATCCTGAATCCCCCTTTACATCAACCTACAAGTGTCTTTGGGCATCTTTTAGTCGCCCCTCGGAGCCAGGAGATAGTTACGAAACACAGGGCCAGGACCGAAGTATCATGTATTTGACGGGCCGCGACAAAGGCTGGATATTCTTGTACGAGAAACTTGGCCAGCCATCCAACGATAGGCCGTTCTACGACGAAAAGACCATCCGTTCCTTTTGGGAGAGCTTTGCACATTGGCCCCTCAATGAAAAGCTGGCGGTGAAAGATGCACTGGAAGATCCGTCTGTCATCGTCGGTATGACTGATCTGGAAGAGGGAATTGCCAAGAACGTCAGTTGGAACGGCCGCATCGTGCTTGTCGGGGACGCATGGCACAAGTTTACCCCGAACTCTGGTCTGGGCTTTAACAATGGAGTCCAAGACGTGGTTTCGTTGTGCAACAAATTACAGGCGCTGATATGCGTAGAGGCCAAGCCAAATGCAGCAGCTCTTCAGACCGCCTTTGATGAATATCATGCTGAGAGACATGAACCGCTTGAGGCTGATTTCTCGCGCTCTGCTGGCGCGACGCGGTTATCAACTTGGGAGACTCGGATGGACTATCTTCTAGGGAGATACCTGTATTCAATTGGGTATGTCCAGCGGTATCTCACGGGTAAAAACATTTCTCCAAGAATTAGTAAAGGACTGATCCTTGACTATCTCTCAGCATCAGAACACTTTTTAGGGAAAGTTCCTTGGAAATGTTCTAGCAAGAGTCAATAACTCAAACGTATTTCATATATATCCTTTCCTTGCCAACCTGCGGTACGGTCTTCTGGCTCAGCTATCTCATCAATCGTCAAGCTTTAACTATGACAAAGAACAGATTATCAACCGCAGCACGGTCAACCACTGTGGAAGAAAACTAGCCGGAACTACAAGATGGCGCCAGTATCAGGCAATCTAGTACTGCATATGCTGCGGAAGACGGCTGTCGACAGGAGCGGGAACCAGATCTTCAACGAGGCCATCCGGATGTTGAAGGCCGCACATGTCCTGGTAAAGACCGAACACGGAGTTTAATCGTGTAGCGAAATTGGGAACAGCTAGCCTTGGCACAACTGCCGGGCGAAGTAGAACGGAAGCGGTCCGATGGGCTGAGCCGGATATCATCCTTGCATAACCAACATAAATAACCGACGGCCTACGGGTGCAAACATAGAGGCTTACTGCTCGGCGTCGCGCTTTTCCGTAGGCCGTGTTCGTCGGGTACCACGGACCGGCCTACTTCTGAGTAACTCTTAAACCACCGGGAATAATAATCAGAGTCAGGGTCTAGCGATAGGGCCGAAGTCGAACGCCGACGGCGTTTAAGACTCAATGGTGTATGAGGGGTGACACAGTATAAGAGCTGAGGTACACCCAACCCCCGATTATCGTAAGTTGCTTCACCACAACCAGATACGTTGGATTGCCAAACAGTCTTGCATTGGCCACCTACCTCCATCTACGACCTGCTCCCTTGCCACTACCATGTCCGAAGAAACCCTCCCCCAGAGATGGGTTGCTGCTTGGTCCGCCGACGATGCGGCCGCCTTTGCCCATCTGTTCGCCCCGAACGCTGTCTACATCGACTACGGTTCCCAGTTGCACAGAACCCGAATGGGAAAGCACCACAAATCATGGCGCAAGGCCAACCCTAATTTCATGGCGGTGCTTGACCCGTCCACGCCCATTTGGTGGGCCAAAAGCGATATTGTGGACGGGAAAGCTAGGACGAGCTGCGCGTTCAGAGTCATCATGAACGGAACATTTTTAGGGTCCCTACCTCTGAAACCGGCGACGGGGAGGGACTGGCACATGGTGGCAATGGTCAGCATGGAGATTGAAGATGGGTTGATTGTGAGACTGGGGGAATTCTATCGGGATTCATTTGAGAAGGGTGTTCCCGAAGACCAGTTTGTCAAAGACGTGTAAATCGCAGCTAGCTGAGCCTTTAGACTCCAGGCCTTATAAGTCAAGGTACCTAAGCTAGACTATGGACAAGATAATGGCTCACCAAAATCGACCCCTTATCTCAGTACTTGCCCACCTGGCACACTCGGCAGCAGTGCCGACTTAACCGAACCCATGTACTGAATCCTGTTTGCTGCCTATCATTCAGCCGAAGATTGCTAATCAGACATAAGCAACTCAGTTGGCCAACGAGGACTCAGATTCGAGGCCAGCCCGAACCAGACCAATGACTTTCGGGCACACTAGCCCTTAATAGCCCATCTTGTCCAAGTCTAGACCAGAAAGACATGAACTGCCGACGCTGGGAAACTCTATTACCCCGCAACCCCAGACACAGCAATCCTGGCTAGGCATTTCCCCTGATGACGGCTTCTTCACAAACATGTGCCCCGGACCGCCGATCTACTTGCCGACACGCTGTACCGAAACTCAAATAGCTTGGGGTTTCCCCGCTATCGACATAGTAAGAAGCCTCTTGACTGATTCTAGTCATCCGAGGCATCATGTCTGCCTCGGGGTGCCCTCACGACATGAAGATACGGCAAGTAAACGATATGATGAGTCTGTAGATAAATCAACGAGTTGCATTTCATATCAGTAGTCGTAGCAACAGAAGTTGACAGTTTGACTTGCAACTAAGCTGGAATTTCCTTGCTCGATTCATTCAAGATGCAGAGCCAAATGGTTAGTGAATGCTTGTCCCTTGCAAGAAGCACTGAAGACTAATCTCGACCCTAATGACTCCAGGAACGTGAAAACGTTCAAGATGAACTCCAGATTGAGGTTCTTCCGGGAACCGAGATCATGACAGACATTGGCAAACATCGGTTTGTCAAGACGGAGCAGACAAATCAAGTTCTCGTTCCACAGCCGTCTCAAGATCCCCACGACCCTCTCAACTGGAAGCCTTTGTGGAAGTTTTCTGCAATCTTTTGTGTATCAACTATGACTTTTACCCAGGGATTTGCTCCGTTGGCGTTGGCCCCGATGTTTCCTGACCTGATCAGAGATTACAACAGCAATCTCGAAGATGTCATCCAATTCACAGGTGTCACCATCTTGATCCTTGGATTCAGCAACTTCGTCTGGTCGGTTCTACGACGATGCCCATTACGACGATAAGTTACTAACGAAGGAATAGGGCTCCTATCTGTACCTCTTTCGGTCGCCGACCCGTATATCTTGCATCCCAGCTTATTTGCATGGCTTGTCACATAATCCGAGCAAAGGCTTCAACCTACGGGACGTTTATGGGAGCTTGCGTGTAAGGGTACCCCCAAGGACATGTTTCCAGATGAATGCTGACAGGTGCTTCACACAGGCTCAACGGAATCGGAGCAGGTCCTTCGGAGATCCTCCAACCTGCTGTCATCGCCGACATCTTTTTCCTTCACGATCGAGGAACATGGAACGCGCTGTACTGGGTTGTTTACATGGGGTCGCTCATGGTCGCACCGATCATTGCTGGCCCCATGGCGGACCGTACAGGCTGGCAAAACTTCTGGTGGCTGAATGTTGCCGTCACTGGACTCTCAATCATCCTCGGCATCTTTGGGTTTCCCGAAACCAAGTGGGATCGTATCGATTCGATCGAGGCTGAGCTGGACACCGATGTACAGGTGGCAGTTCCTAGTCAAGACGGCAAGCACTCAACCCCTGAGGGCGATATTGAAAAGTCCACGACTGTACCCGACCAGTCTCATGTGGAATCCGTGTTGGATCCGAGCTTGGGTAAAGGCAGCCCATCGAAGCAGCAATGGTTGTTGTTCCAACCCAACTCATCACCCCTGCGAAGCATTCTACTCGACCTCTGGACTCCGTGGAGACTTTTCGTGTATCCCATTGTTCTTTTTGCTTCTTTTGTTGTTAGCTGGAGTTGCAGCAACTTCCTGATCCTTAACCTCACCCAATCCCAGGTCTTTGCTGCTCCTCCATACAATATGAGCTCCCAGTCCATAGGTATGCTTTGAAACTCACAAAGTTCTAGGTATTGTGGCAAAGACTAACAAGAGACAGGATTCCTCAACTTTGCTATTCTTGTCGGCGCTCTGATTGGCCTGGTCACCGCGGGACCATTCAGCGACTGGGTGTCTGCAAAAGCAACCACTAGGAATGGTGGCATTCGTGAACCAGAGATGCGCTTGCCGGCCATGATTCCCTATGTGATAATTATGATCTTTGGCAATATCATCACATCCATTGGATATGAGAAGCAGTGGCCGTGGCCAGTCATTGTTGTCCTAGGCTACTCGTCAGCTGGCATACAAGTTGCGGCCCTACCCAGTATTGCCAGTACTTATGCGGTAGACTGCTACAAGCCAGTTACAGGGTCACTCTTTGTTGCTATAACTGTCAACAAGAGTCTCTGGGGCTATGGAATGGGTAGATTCATCACTCCATGGACAATCGAGTCGGGGTAAGGCAGCACTTGCACTCACAGAACAATGATCAAAGCTAACAGGTTGTGTAGGTTCATGCCCGCATTCATGACCAACATGGCACTCACGGTTCTATGGTGTGGCTTAGGAGCTGTCTTCTACTTCTATGGCAAGACTTTTAGGCGATGGACAAAGAGCAGCAACGTTCACCAAATGTGAGGTTCCTGCGAGAAGAACGGGAGGGCTCTTTCAGGGCTTAAAGTGATCGGTCACCGGAAGAACCAATTTCTTTATTCTTTTTCGCTAGCAGCAGATTGACACCGATATTTCCGTTTGATGACCTGAGTCTCGCCTCTTCATGATCTTGCAAGCTCGTAACAGGGATACCGATGAAGAGATAACGTAATGTCGTTGCCGCAGCTGGGTGAGCTGAGCCCCGAGTTTCCATAACATCGTAGGTAATTACGACAAGACACTTGGAGACCTAATCAAACAAGCAACAACACCATGTGTGATATTAAACTGGAGGCCCGAGAGTACCAGTGTGGGAAAGTTAAACAAACCGTCGAAATAGGCGTTGAACCATGCGCCTTTCCGGACAGCACCAGCCACACACCAGATCAGATTGTTGCGTCTGAGGTGACGACCCAGGACAGGTGCCCAACAAACGTTGGTGCACCACGTGTCGCCCCCGCTGTGGGCATGATTAGCGTCGGTCTTCTGGCCCAGTCATCCCATCAAGGGCCGGACTTGAACTATCATAGCTTCATATCCCGATGCCAACACAGTGGGGGTACAATGAGATATCAGATTTGAAGATACCACCCGAAAATAAACTTGGTTGCTTGTACTCTTGTTCTTGAGGCCGTTGCCGCTTCTACTTGAATAACCCGCTCATAACTCAATCATGCAAACCAGTTCTACAAGAAACCCACTGATAACTGACATGTGATGCTTTTCTAGCTGGAAACCCCTCTCACTGACTTTTGTCCACCACATCGCTTCACCGGTCTTCGCCGAGGACGTTGCCAAAACATGTGAGGAGTAGGTCCGGAGTTTCAGAACTCCGAAAAGCCAGGGGGGTGATGACTTGATCGTCTCATTTACCTCGGAGTTTTAGAACGCCGAATCATCAGGGAAATGAGTACTTTTTTTAATCTGGAGTTTCTGACGTGCATGCCCCCTCATACGTCGATATTGATGACTGGACTTGCAGTCATTGGCAGAGCTCCCGATCCCTTTACTACAATTGCAGGATTGTATGATTTCTGTTGAGCTGCTCCGAGGCCCACCCCCTGGCTTGTGCAGCCTTTTGACCAAGTACTTCCATTCCCAATGGCGACACCAAAAGAGTGGGTTCAAAACTTTATATCACCTGTTGTGTTCGTGCGATTCTGGAATGAACCTTGACATTCGATATTGGGTTTTGATACGGTCATGTATTGATGACTGTACTTTTTCCTGTTGTGGTTGACGGTCTCTCGCGGACTTGTCATTGCAGGGAAGATGATATTTCTCTATATATTCAACATTGCATCTCTCCTCGTTAGGCTTCATGTTGCTCACCTCATCGCTTCGTTGTGTAGTATCAATACAGGACCTCACTCTTCCCAATACTCTTTTACAAGACATCAGAAAACATGGCCCAGCCGAACCAGGGTCGCCTTCTCACCGATGACGCGAGCATGAGTAAGCTCGGACTGCATCGTACGAACTTCGAAGAATGGGAGGATGCCCTGCGCAGTCCAAACACCGAAAGTGGCGAATATGAGTGGTGGTACGCTGACGGGCACCTGCAAGATGGCTGGTTTCTCCAAGTAGCCTTCTTTTACAACTCCGAAGGCGCTGGTACGAAGGCAGGGCTCATCGATCTCAACATTGCCAAGGATGGGGAAAAGGTCTGCGACTTGCACAAGCGATTTGAGCTGTCGGCCAACTTGCATGTTGGCAAGGATAAATGCCATGTGCGATTCGAAAAGAGTTCTTTCCGCAGCATTGATGGCTTGCGGAAGTATCACATCCACGTCGACCCGGACGAGATGGAAGGCTTCGGTGCCGATGTAACCATTACGGCAACTACTCCATCCTATCGCCCTGGTACAGGTCGGTGGGATGTGGACGGCCGTCACTTCTCCTGGTTTGTGGCTGTTCCTGGCGGTCAGCTCACTGGCCAAATCATCACCAACGGTACGAAAACAGATGTCCAAGGAAACGCCTATCACGACCACAACTGGGGAAATGTTCCAATGGAGAATATTCTCGACAACTGGCTTTGGGGCCGCGCTGACGTGCATGGTCTTACTATTGTCTCCGCATCTGTACGATTTCGTCAGGACTGTGGCGGTCGAGAAGTCCCTTTGCTGTTCATCGTTCAGGGGGATGAGGTTCTGGTAAATGCAGTTGATGAACAGCTTGTGTGCCTAGAAGGGGTTAAAAGGCCCCATTCAGTCACCAGCAAGCTGACAAGCACTGATTGCATTTATCTTGTTAACTCGGCAGGAGAAGATGCAGCGGAAGTCCGATTCAACGGCCAGAACAAGGTGGTTGCAACATTCCCATTCCCAACTACCTCAAAAGACTGGGAAACATGGTATACGAGATATGCGGGACTGGTGACAGTCAACATTGTCAACGGCGAGAAGCGTATTCGCACATCCGATCTGGGTACGTTAGAGGTTATGGATTTCTTCGGCCGGAAGAAGTAGACTTTTGACAATGGGAATCATTTATGTATTTAACCGTGTTCGGTGTGGTGTGGAAGCTGTGTTGTCACTTGCCCATCAAGTGCAGTTCAGGATAGTTGGTGTGTGGCGTCGCCGGGTGAGGCTTTTTCTACTAAAGACAGAAGGGGTTTTCTTATCCGCTCAAGGTACTTCACCTTCTAGGTATTTTCCTTGATCCAAATTTAATCCTGCATGTAAAGCATACAACAAGTTAATAGATGTACGGCGCGTTGTGTTGTGCTACATTATTGTTATCATGGTTTATTATTGTCTGCAATCATGACAAGATAGCCTAACTAATTTAGCTGTGCCTCTCTCAAGGTTTTTATTGATAACATCTTGCCACCAGCCTCCTCAATGTATCAAGCGGCAAGCTGGCCAACAGAATCCTCACGATGCTGTCGTGGCACCATCGTGTCTACTCAAGCCAATAGGCTAGCCAAGGGAAGCGCGCGCTTAAACAACGCCTTTCGGTCAGCTGACGGCACTTTCATCATCAAATTGATCCGCCATCAATGCAGACATCCACGGCGAATCATCCTCTAAAATGTCTTTTTCGAGGTCACCCCAAGGCGCATCCAGTACCATCGATGCACTTGACCAAGGTCACAGACATATGTTCACCAACGCCATCATCAACATCCTAGGCACACACCTCGCCGACTTCACATTTGCTCAAATTCTTGATGGCTTACCGACCGAGCAATCCGTCAGGGCCGGCTTCCACTTTATGCATGATCACCCTGTCTTTACACTACGCCACAAAAACCTTTGTGAGGGTTTTTTAGACAAGGCTCGGAAGTTCAGAGCTCGCTTTGATGCTTCTGAACTTTCTTTCGAGCCGTCGGTGAGGCTCGCCCAGACTTTCTATTGCTGCACTCGGCTTTGTCTAACTAACCAGTCCTTAGCTATTAGAAGCTTTTCGACAGACGCGGCTGGGTTCAAAGGAATGCAATTTGCGGCTCATCGAATTGGTTGTCATTGCCTGTCACCAGATAGCTGTCTTCCTCTATGAGTTAGACGATGGTGCCCACAAGCATGAGGCCCATCAAACCTGGCTAGACATGGTCAGCCGAGAGCCGGAGGGCCAGAATCCGCCGAGGTACTACATCCCACCCGCTACAATATTTGTTCACCGCGCATATCGCTCTGCAGAGCGGTATCCTAGGGGCGCTGCCGATGTGGCTGGGTACTGGGCTGAAGGCCAAATATTTGGCGGTGTGGTTTGGTTTGAACGGGGCGAGACGGACTGTGAAGTATGCTGATATTCCCCATTCTTCTCTTGCTAGCAGTGGCCTCCAGTGCTAACCGTCTCTTCAGTGCAAAGGGATTTGGATCCACGGGGTTAGCCTAGGTGGTCCTCGTACCCTCTATCCACCGACCCAAACGCAACTCGATTCCCTCATCTCGTTCCTCCTGTCCAAGCCAGATGAAGATTCTGTCTGCCCGCTACCCATTCATGGAACTCCTGAAAATCGACCACGCTGGGATCCTTATGAAGCTCAGAGCCGTTTCCACATTTTTCGAGACAATAGCCTACTGAGCCCACCGATACAATCTCCTGGACGGAGCTGCACCAGCGTCAAAGCCAGCGACTGGCCTGAAGTGGGCGACGAGATGATTTGGGTTCAGCAGAATCAGCTGAGAGAATGGGGTGAACCATACGATGCAGGGGTTTTGGCTGCAGCTGAGGAAGGGATGAAGCTCATCACGCCCACGTCACCCCTCTATCAACAGCCTTGATGATGGGTAATCACGTTAATGCAGGAATGGATATCAAGATTGGCGCAGTGCCTGTTCTGCAAAGCGGAGAATCTTGCTTTTCAGTTGGCTGAGCACGTGCGTGGCCATCAGCCGCACCCAGGCTTGTGGGATCGGATCGATAATACACAGCAAACAGAAAAATGAGTGAAGAAATGCATGGTTGAAGCATCTGCATAATGGAGTAAAAAATCCGCTGGCGGCACGAGTTGATTGATATCGGTAAAATTGCCCTTTTCGGAAGATTACCGAATTGGGGTTGACGTGGTCGGAATAACATCGGTCTTTCGCCGTTACCCCGCCAATCACTTCAAAACATCTCCCAACGCACGTCATTAATCGCTGATACCGCCAGGACAAGACCAATGTAATGCAATTGACCTTGGCCAGCTCGAAATGCCCAGATAATGTCAAACTACAATGTTGTAGAGTGGCTACGAGGCATTCCATCCAATCAATCCCTCCCCAGGCACTATTCGCGCCCAACACTGAAGCGACGCCGCCCTCTAACGCCCGAGTCGACCGATGACGAAGACATGGCTGGGGGATCCAAGAAGAAACGACATGAAGATTTGGACCAAACGCCGAAAGCTAAGAAGCTACAAACTATAGGGTCCGAGTCAGAATATTCCCTCAGTACTCGCTCCTCAGTCTCGCGCAAGTCCGGCAGCCAATCACCACAGAAACAATTCAACGCTCTGGGTCGCCTTGACAGAGGCATCGAAATTCGCGAACTATCCCTTCTTCGGAACTTGTCCCCTGATCTCAAAGAATTTTTGAATACTATGCGCCGGGTGGCTCGTGGCCAGGGAATACTGCCCCTGTCCATGAGAACGCTTATCGAGCAGAGTCAGGATGACGGTGTCACCGAGCTCGACTCGGATTTCTATTTCTCCCAAGCCAGAGATGAGCTCGGGTCTACTCCTAGTCTAGACGATGTCAACGACATACTTCAGGCTGCTGCAGAGTGCCAGGGAAACTTCCATGCAGAGCCGGGCTGGAACATGTTGGTTCACAGCGAGGTCCTGCGGCTTGCTTTTAGACCGCCTGGCCTGCCAAAATTCGAGCACATGGTGAACTTCATGCCTTGGTAAGTGCCCAGAGCTAACTTTTCAAAATTGCAAACTGACTTGCTCCGGGAAGCTCTACTGCTGGCCTCATCGATGCGTATCTGCCCTCATCTAGCGTGTCCAAGAAGGTCGACTTCTGTATCTACATCGATCCTGCCCACGACGACCACAACCCTCCCGCAGAGTCGCAGGCAGCCGTCCTGAATAGTCGAGACCAGCTACCTGATGGAGTCATCAATCATACCGACTACTACCCCCTTCGTGACCGACCTATTGCACTGAGCATCGAGACTAAGAGAACTGGCGAGGGCTGGGATGGTGCAACGCTGCAGCTGAGTGTGTGGCAAGCAGCCCACTGGAGGCTCTTGGACCTACTCAACAGTGACCGGGAAGATGAGCCAGCACCCTTGCCGGGCTTCTTGCCTGGAATCATCATCCAGGGCCATGGCTGGTATCTCGTCATTGCAACGAGGGAAAACATGAAGACGGTATGCTGGAACAAAATCAACATCGGTTCTACCGACAGCGTTATAGGTGTTTACCAAATCATCTGCGGCCTGCAAATCCTTCGTAGATGGGCGAGGGATTCTTACTGGCCTGCTTTTCGACAGATAATTCTTCCCCTGCCGACATGAGATGGAGGCGGTTTCGTCAAAGTATTCACCAACACACTTGATCAACAAGCAACAGTCCAGGCGCAAAAACGTGGCATTCCATGAGCCATGACCCTACTTGGGAAGACAGGTTGACACATGCCAGGATCATGAACTGGGCTCGCTCATCGGCCTCAGCACGTTCATCCACATCGACCGGCCCCAGGCTTACCAGGCGGATGCCAACTAAACCCCAGGAAGCAAGGTGCCAGACAGCCCAGCGTGAATGGTATGAATCGATGATTAGAATTCATCGTAGGATTCAAAGAAGAGGATGCACAATTAGTCAGTCGACAACTTGATTAGCATGAACCAAGTCACGAGTCCGTGATCGGAAGAGGGTGTGGACCGAGGGTCAAAAGGTTATCTATAGAAGGTAGCATTATCGAAGTTGGATCTTCCGCTCTTTGAGAAGCGCCACATATTGTATCTTACTGATCCTCTTTGATTGTGTCTAGACCCTGGCCGTGTCAACCTTTCCAATCCATATCGGTGTTGCATCCCAGGGCTTGTTCTTCAACCCTACCAACATCCCAGCCGAGTCTTATCAGAGACTGGGCAATGAGCTTTATGATCAGCCTTGCAAAGAAATTAAAGATAGATGTCTATTTGCCGGCCAAGGCATTCAGGCCTCAACCCCTGATTCTGCCATCTGTGTTATGAAAATAGGAGTGTCTTGTCCTTTAACTACTAGAAAAGTAGATGGTGGCGTACACGGTGACGTCGAGTGAGCCAGGAAGTAAGCATGTCCAACGCTAAACCCAAGGAGATCTCGGATGCTTGCCAAATCTTAGTCAGATTTGCCTGTCAGCATTCCATCTTCTCAAGCAGCGTGAACCTTGAGCTGACGACTCAGCTCAAGTCATCTACAGTGTCGGGAGGCTTTGGTTTGATTGCGTGGGGTCTCATACAATTCAAACACATCGCTGGCGACTCTGTCGTCTAAGAGCAGCAATGCAGACGCTTCGGAAACTCGTGCTCGGGCAAACCCGTCGGCCGCCAAATTATCCAACAGTCCCAACTGACACAGTGTTTCCCGTCCATTACTTTGATGGCACGCCGCTCTATCAGAACAGTATCCATTGCTGGACGCTTAGATTCAACGACGTGCTTGACGCGGACATGCTCCATGAATCGTTGGCCAAAGTCCTGGCACGACCTGGATGGAAGAAGCTAGGAGGACGCATTCGGATGACGGTTGGTTTCCACAGCCTGGACTTTTGGTTGAGAATGGTCACTTATATACGACAGAGTCAAGAAAAGCTGGAGATTCATGTTCCAGAACCTTTTACAGCACAACGCCCAGCGCTGAATTTCCACCATGATTCATTTGACGTCAGTATAGATGAACATCCCTTGGCATCTACACTTCCCCTAGCTACTCCGGATCGGCCGTCAGTGCAAATTGGACCTTCGACGTTCAGGGTTTTGGGAGTTCCTTCAGGGACTCCTGTCTGTCTCGAGGACTACCTCAAGTCCGATAGTCCACAGCTGACGCTCCATATCGTGTCCTTCACTGATGCAACTCTGGTCTCACTCTGCTGGCCTCATGTCGCTGTCGATGCGATGAGCCTTCGCGATATCAGTATCGCCTGGAGCCTTATGCTTGCTGGGCGGGAGTCTGACATTCCCCCCATGCTCTCCGCCGATGAAGATCCCATGGCTCGAGCGGGTTTCGATCCTGCCTTCAACAAGCCACACGCACTCAAAAACCGTTGGGTCATGGGCTTGTGGGCTTTCTTCTGGGCACTCCGCTTCATCTTGGATCTGTTATTATGGCGCAGAATGGAAACAAGGACACTCTTTCTGCCCTGCAAAACTGTTCAAGAACTCAAGACTCTGGCTTTATCTTCTATTTCAACAGATTCGTCCACAACCCCATTTATTAGTGATGGCGATGTCATTGCAGCTTGGCTGTCAGTGATGGCGACATCGGCCATGTTTTCACCAGATTCGACCCGAACAATCAGCATCGGCAATGCCTTTGACCTCCGGACGCGTGCACCATCACTTTTCCCTGCTGGGCCAAACGAAGGTTCTTATGTGCAGAACGCCCTGTTTGCATATTGGACTTTATTCCCCGCTGGTTACGTGGCCAGCAACAAGCATAATGCTATTGGACCTGTCGCACAGGCTATGCGGAAGGCTATCCAAGAGCAGACAACGGAAGCTTCAATCCATACTCTAGCTCGTCTCTCGCGAGAGTCGCTGGAATTTTGCGGCGTGCCTCCGCTTTTTGGAGACACCAGCTCCTTTGTGATCAACCTGACCAACTGGACAAAAGCCCGCCTCTTTGAAGTTCCTGATTTCAGACCAGCAATCGTCATCAGTTCGAAGAAGAGTGGCAGCCAGAGTTCTTCGGCAAGGGAAGAACAGCCTAGATCAGTGACGAGAAGCCGTCCTGTCTACTATCACGTTCAGGGGGTCAGTCCGAACAACATGCTAGAAAGGAATTCAGCCTTTATCGTGGGCAAGCCAGAGGGTGATTACTGGATCAATGGTTGCTTCCCGCCCGAGGTTTGGAAGTTGATTGAATCCACGTTTTAGCCCGGGCATTGCAAATCAGTGGCGGACGGCCTTGTGTGATTCTGTGAGTATGAGAGTCTCTTTTTTGTAGTCTCTTTTCATTTAAAGCTCGTCTTGTCCTGTAATGGTAAACCCAGTAAGCCGCTACGCAAATGACAAAAGAAAGCATACCTTTCATCAAGCACGGAGAGAACTAGGGTCATCCTGCTACAAGACACACGAGAAAAGGCAACACCTTGGAACACGTGATGTTTTCGCTTTGATTTGCAGAAGCAGACACTTGTGTTGTTTTGAAGTCATGCCAGAAACGGGAATCAATTAGCTATTTGAAAGCAACGCCTCTAGCAGCCAAGGCTGGAAATCGCTCTGGATCCAACACGCCAGCCGACGGATAACAGCAATGAGCATTAATAGGCCGTCTAGAGTTTTCGTATCACCAATCGTAACATCCCCAATGACGTCCTATAACAGTTAGCTACTCGCATCTCGAATTTGGGGTAGGTTCACAACTCACGATCCGATGGCTGCTGTCACACGCAAATGACAGCTTCCACATGTGCTCTATCACGACTATGACAGGGACCGGTATCAGAACCTGTGGGACACTAGCTTCTCTCGATGGCCGCTTCTCATGTAGTAGCTGATGCATTCGGAAGTTCCAGGACGCTATCCATATTCCGAGCTGCGACCTGGCCTCTTGGAGACCTCCCGATCCAGTTTTCGTCTCGATTGATACAACATTGGCCGCATACTTTATCGGGTCGTAGGCTGCTTGGTTTAGATATTGCTTTGAGCTGGGCAGTGGCCGCAGAGCACAGTGAATCGCCTGGCCAAGGGGGCTGTCCTCATCCGGGTGAAGGGCAATTCCATAATCGACCATCTTAGAGCCAACTTTATCGTAAAAGGAGCCCTCTTTCATCGGGGGAACAAACGCGGAGTTAATGCGGGTGGACGTCAATACGTGTCGACGAATCAGTGGCTCTTTGAAGGGTCTCAGGGCAAGCTTGAGGAGGGGCGAATGGACATCAGAGTTCCATGCAGCCTCAGATGCATTGGTTGACCGGCACAGTAGGGCCTCGTCCCTGATCTCGAGCAGAGCCTCAAGCTCTCGCTTACCTCCGTCTGGTTCCCAATGCCCATCTTGTGAAAAGTAGCGGGGCCGAGCGCGAGGGAGATGCTCAGAAAGCGGCGCCTTGAGTGATGCTGGTATGAAGCCCTCCCGCTCCACGGCTAGGTCGTAAATATCGCGATAGAGTTGTCTCACCGCGACAGGAAGCTGACCGTCCGAGCTACCGGTACATTCGACATACTCAACTGGTTTCTCAAGCTCTTTGAGAGTCCCGAGCTTGACTGATGCCGGGGGAGGAGTTCGGGGTTCAAGGTGGGGACTTGAAGCAGTGTGGTCAACCCACCGCTGGATCCAAGATGACCAGTTTACAGGATAATCATTAGCTGGGGGCGAGTGCATGGCCTCAAAGGATACTTTTAGCGAATAAGTTTATTCATTTGCTCAAGTATGTTCAGCTGACCTGTATAATGTTTGATAGTGGATCGTGATGTTTCTTGGGGTTATCGCGTTTTGTTTATCTCTTATCGCACGCGATCTCTTGCCCCGCGATTGGCTAGCTCATTAGTCATCCTTTTGCTCACGCCTACGTCATGAAGTCTACGCCGCAAATCACCACGCCACATTACTCAAAGTCTGTGACATGGTCACGTGCGGCTAGCGTGGCGCAGCAAAGTCTCCAACGGCCCAGGTTGGTAAACAACATCACAATTAGAGTCACCCTTAGAGCCTTTTTTCGCTATCGCCGTGTAATTTGAGAGGAATTTTGTCTTCCATGCGAGTCACTTAGAGAGCGGCTCCTCTGATGACATATTTCAAGCCACCTTTCCCCCCGTCACCAGCACCCGCAGCTCCATTGAACACAATATCCTTTCGTCACCCAGCTTACCCTGAACCTGCGCCTGACCTACTCTGTCTGTCTGCTGCCGACGGTGATGAACAAGATGACATCGACTATGACACTGCTTTCGTAACCGTAACCTGTTGTATCGTAACGAGAAACACGTGGTATAGTGGATGGTTTCCACGAAAGAATAATAGAGGAAGATTTCAGCGTGTTGACAACTAAGCGATGGCATTTTGCGCAAAGATACCTACTTTAGACTTGGCCAGTATCCCGTAAATATCTCATAGCATGAATCTCAGCCCCTCGGTCCTCTTGTAACTGGGAATAACAAGCTTTACTGTAGACAATTGCCTATCTTCACCACTCATGGACGGAATCTTTGCTGGTTGCATGTGGCATTTGGAATCAAGAGGTCACCTATCAAGCTCAAATTGCGTGGCTGCGTGTGTGGCTAGAAGGACCATGCAGAGCCTGGAGTCCATGCCAATCAAGTTCAGTTGGTGACAGCCGACTAGCCGTATTTGGTGATTTTGATGAGTGAACCGAACAAAGCCACTGAACAATCAGCCACTCCCTGGGCTGCGTCTGCTCAGAACAGTTACACCGGTACCTGGTGGTCTAACCCAACCAAGCTAGGACATGGCTGAGCTGCAAAACCGAATCGGGTAATCTTGATGATTCACCTAGCAGAAGTGAGAGGCGCAGCTATTCTCGGGGTAGTATCCCCCCCTGAAACCACAGAAGACTATGATCTACAACTTGATTCCAACTGTTGGCTTTTTTCTTTTTTTGATGGCTTCGGAGGCAGACTACACTGCCCCTGAACTTTTGCAACTGTAGAACTCTTCGACATACAAAAACCCAGACTGTCGCTTCACTCATTACACATCCACCATCAACACACTTTCACTGCACACTCATCAACAGCATTTCATCACCGAATCCAGTCTCATCTGCACTCAACATCATCTACCTTCCACTTAAGCCATGAATGCCGCCACGGATCGAAACATGCCCGACGATGAATTCGAATCCTGTCTCAAAGCCGAGCCTGGCTCGTCGGGGCATAATTTGTCGCCAACTGACCCAGATAGTCCCATGACCTGGCCATTCCTCAAAAAGGTCTATGTATCTGCCGTTTCTTTCGCCTTTGTATTTGTTGTGTAAGTACTCGCACTCAGCTCACCATGAATACGGACACCACTCATCAAAGTAGCATGTACGGAACGACAACATACACTGCCGCTATCAACGCCGTCCCCGCCGCGTTTGGTGTATCCCAGCGCACTGCCCTCCTCGGCTTCACCATGCCCTTTTATGGTGTCTTCTTCGCGCCCATCTACACGCCACATCTCTCGGAAAGATACGGACGTCGACCCATCTACTTTACCAGTTTCCCTCTCTTCGCTCTTTGCGTTGTCGTTATCGGCCTGGCCTCAAACATTTCTACCTTGCTTGCCTTTCGTTTCCTCGCCGGACTTTTTGGTGGACCATGCCTGGTTCTGATTGAGGGGACATTCGCTGATGTCTGGCCCGCACACAAGACCGTGACATATTATTCCTTTCTTACGCTTGCATCGTATTCAGGAGCCGCTCTAGGTATGATCAGTCTCAATCTATTTACACATATTTCACGCTGATATCTATACTGAAGGTCCACTTGTTGGCGGCTTCGTCTTTTCGGCCAAAGGTCCAGCTTGGCTGTCCTGGGTCACGCTGCTATTTGCCATGAGTGCAATGGCATTTGGTGCTTTCATGCCTGAAACCTACAACCGAGAAATCTTGAGGACTCGCATTTGTTACAACAAGAGCGGCATCAGGCTGCCTTGCGCACAGAGTGGTGTCACCATCTCCGAGATGGCTCACATCACCTTCTTTACCCCCCTCAAGATGCTCTTTACAGAGCCTTTGGTGGTTCTTATCACTCTCTACCTTGGACTCAACTTTGGCGTGCTGTTTCAATGGTTCATTTCAGTACCTGCCGCGTTGAATGCAGCTTATGGGTTCGACGTGAAGCAGGCCGGGCTTGCCTTCGTCTCGGCCCTTTGTGGTGTTGTACTCGCACTGCTATCGTCTAGCTCTCTGGAGGCTCTATTCTCGAGTCCAGCAAAGCATGGCATGGAGTCCATTGAAAAGCGCCTCATTCCCGCAATGGTTGGGTCGTTCTTTGTGGCTGGCTCTCTCTTCTGGGTCGCGTTCACGGCCAAACCCGCCTTTCATTACTTGATCCCCATCTGTGGCACAGCTTTCTATGTCTGGGGTAATGCAATGGTCCTCATCTCTTTTATCTCCTACCTCTTTGACGCTTACCCTCCTGCTGGAACCCTGTCCGCACTTACAACAGCAGCGTGCTTCCGAGTTGCTTGCGCGGGTATCGTTCCTCTCTTCATTCTCGATATGTTGAAAGACCTTGACGGAGACTGGACATTCAGCACATTTGGCATCCTCTCTGCAATTATGGGCACGTTCCCCTTCGTTATTTATTGGTTCGGTCTATCATGGCGCACAAAGAGCAGGTATAGCGGGGGCTACATGTCTGCATCAATGACGGAAGAAAACATAATGTGAAACCTTTAAAAGGGAAGGTCAAGGTAGTGTCCTGCAAGGAGAGAACAGCAGGGAAGGATGAGAAGTTTAGTAGTTGAGTACTGCTCTACTTATGGAGGAGGCTTGTTGTCATGGTGTAGAGAGAGATGGATTGCCATGGTTGGAATGCTTGGAGTGTTTTAGAAGTTATTTGGGAGAATGCCGAGAGAGTCCATTGGAAAGAGCATTGTACGATAGTGATTAGAATTGTAAGTGTTTATGTATATTTCTTGCTCTTACAATAGTGACGGACTCTAGGAACAAGGAGTGGGACGGGAACATATCAACAGTCTTGTTATGAATATACCACATGTGTTTGAATTCCAAATTTAATTCTGTTCATCAAATGACTAGATGTAGCTACTACTAATGGAAGCGATTGAGCCTCCCTTAGTAGAGTCCGAATCTGATGATTGCGAGGCCAAAACGGTTGCTGGGTCACCAACTTCGGAAAAGCAACGTGAGATTCCAAAGCTCCTTACGAAGCTCACGTTGCCTTAGCTCAAGACTTCGAGGTCTTTTCATGGATATTGGCGCTGCTGGATCCGGCGATGGACTTGGTGATGCCCATCGAGATTTGAACTAAGCGGTCTTGAAAAGAGGAGGTATCATGTATGTATGGTTCGAGCATAGAGCTACCGGCTTTAGGACTATACGGAGGTTAGGTTAGCCAGCTCTTCCATGTATTACATAAAGGCGAATAATACGCGTACTCTCGACCAGTAGTAGACAAATGTGTGTGAGCAGGGGAGTGATCCATGGTAGTGGATGAGGTGAGTACAATGACCACAAAGCTTACTATCGCAAACAAGTGGTAGATGAGAGTAATGTTTGAGTGAAACGGGGTAATTTGGAGACCATGAACGTATCGCGCAGAGAAGAGAGGATAGAAATGAACAATCGGTTCAATTTATGTCCAACAATGTTTTGGGATGAGGCAACTGGCTGTCATCCCTCTGGTCTGCAAATGCTCACAGGGTGGCTCACAATCGAACCGTGCAGGAAAGGCCTCTGCTGAGAGATACATGCGTATCAACGTAGCCAACCTCTTAGAATATCCCTTTCAACATGTCGATTTCTTCTCGCCAGCTACACCACCCTGTTTTTGTGTGCGAGGGTCTTTTGAGCCAGCTATGTCAGTGCCTCTTATTGCCCTTTTCGGTGTATCTGACCATGTTGGATACCAGTTGGAGCCAATCGCCAGTCTTGGAGTGATTGCGGTATAGATGGCGCACGGCTCGTAGTCCCCCTTAAACATATCGCAATGGGCCAGGCAGCCAGTCAGCCAGTTCACGACCAGAACACCGAGCGAATAATATCTAGAACTGTGCTAACCCTGGTGCCCAATTTTGCTTGGGCGGCACCAGCCGCCAAGGTGCAACACCAACACATGACATATGCGAGGGTCTTTGGTCGGCCAATAAGCACACCTCACGCTCCGCCATCTTTTAGAATGCGAGGGTCTTTTGAGCCATCCATGTTTAGTAAGCTGGCTGAGCCTCCTCGGTGGCCAAGGTATTTCTCTTGGGATTTCCCCCAACCGTTACAACCTCAATCCTCATAGTTTTACCACTGATCGCATTGGGACTGCACAGACTTCATTTTCACTCTTCTTTTCACTTCCCGGCTTTCTTACCTTTTCTTATTGATCCCTTGTTCTCTGAAATCCTCTATCTTGTAACATTCGACTGCCTCGGCTGACCCTCATTTTGCCATGGAGGTTCCTCTGGCTGATCCTACCACTACTAGTGGTCAACGTCAATGGGCAACGCCAGAGATGTGGCACTCTTATCGAGGGACCATCAGTGAGCTATACCAGAATCACACGCTCAAAGACGTGATGAAGATCATGGCGGACGAGCACAAGTTCTTCGCAACGTCAGTATCTCTGTGAGTGATTGAATGTCGAGAATATTCGCTAACCTACATTCAAGTGTCAGGATGTACAAATCTCGCATCGACAAATGGGGATTGCAAAAACATTTCAGAGCTAAGCAAGTCCAAGCGCTGCTTCACCAAAAGGCAGAGCGCGATGCCGTCCAAAAGACCTCAAGCATGTACATCAGAGACAACAAGGTAGACCCGAAAAAGCTTCAGACATATATCAACCGAACATCAAAGCAAAACAAAGACCGGATTTCGACTGTTGCCAACGGTGGCCCCCTGTCTCCTTCTGCACAGAGACTTATGGCAGCTGTGGTTGCTTGCCGAACTCCCTCACCCGTGCAGTCCCTCGAAAAAAGACGTCCTACAGCTGCTCACCGGGGACAACGTTCGAACAATGGGACGGATCTAGATACCGAGAAACCTTCGGATTTCAGGTTCCCGTGGCTAAGAACACCTTTGCCACAGACTAGATCATCCTTGTTGTCAGTCTCCGATGCCCAGGCAAGAACCGAAAAGTGTATGAGATGCCTGCGGGACTATGTAAACGACAACTTCGACTCTGGCCACTGGAGCGATGACCTTGATGAAAGGGGGCTCATGGAAGTCAATCAAGTTATTAATTGGGCCAACATCTTCGCCAATGCCCTTCAATTCCTTGACAGAGGACAAACCCAACAGGGGTTTCGCCTGGTCCAGATTTGCTTCGGCCAATACAAAGCTCTCTTGTCTACTGGCAGCATGCGTCTCTTCTTCTCCATCTATCCCATTTTAATTCGCCTCCAAGACTACCCAGACTTGAGAAAGAGGATGATCGAATACGCCTGCAAGATGTCTGAAGTAATACACTCAGAAGCTCATCCCTTCACTGTCCTGTGGAACCAGTTCTTTGCTATGGATCATGACGAGATCATATCGGACTGGAAACCTCTCATCGACTGTTACAGTACCTTCATCGCAGGACACTCTAATGGCGACAGTGAACTGATGTTTGAGGCTGTGATGGCTCGTAACGCCAATATCAGGGCTCAGACACTGGATGGATTGGTTGATTTCAAGGTCGCCGAGGATCTATTCCAAAAGGACATCACCACCTGGGAGAACTACACACACCCGGCAAGCCCCGAGACTGTATGGCTCAAGCGAGGGCTTTCTAGCCTTTATTCCTATCATCAGCGATATGATGACTTAAACCGTATTATCACAGAAATCGCCCCTTGGACTCATGCCTCTGGTCTGGACATTCTAGGATCAGCAGCCGTTGATCAGGGGAATTATGGACAGGCTATTGAGCTTTACAAGGCTTGGCTTACCTGGAGTATAGATAAGTTCGGGGTTGGCCACAACGAGACCGCTCGTGCCTGTTTTCATCTCGAGAGCCTTCTACGAGATATTGGAGATATGGATCAAGCTGATGTTGTTGGTAAGCAGTCAGAGATTAGTGTTGACGTGTTGTGTATGAGGATTGACGAGCTGGAGATTCAAAAGACATGTGACGAGGAGGGTCTGGATGGCAACGAGGTTGATTTGACCTCGAGCAGCGTAAATGAGCTCAACCTTGATGGTGACTTTTTGGAGTTTCAGGGTGGGCATGCCCTTGGGTCTGTAGGAGAAGACTCCATAGGGAGTGAGCTATGGACTCTTTTGTTTGACAGCTAGTTAGGGTTCCTACTCTCCACTCTAAGTATACCCTTGTCTCTTTTATAGTATTAGATCTACTAATTACGTTATCGTCTGGGAACAGATGAGACCAGAGATTAGACAATGACTACCACCGTTAGGAGCGGCAAGTAAGTCACAGATCTCCAATGTCAACATAGACTCGACGACATATCTCCAAGGTGTATGCAGTGAGGTTCTTCGATTTTACGGTCCAGTTCTGCGGATCATCCGCAAAGTACCTAGCCCACAATACGATGCCACCATACTCGGACAATTCATCTACAAGGTACTCGCGTTGCCATCGCACCGTGGCTTATAAGCGGCGATCCTCGCCTCTGGGGCTTAATTCGCACAAATTTAACCCAGATTGGTGACTGTGTGAGCCGAAGGGCAACAGGGAAGACAGTACCAATAGTTCCAAGGGCACGGATCGGTACGGCCTTGGCTTGAGTAAGCACGGCTTCTTGTCGTTCCTACACGGATCACAGGCGCACATCGGCCAGGGATTCGCCAGAGCTGAGCTAGCGTGTTTACTGGCTGGGCGGTCTGAAGTTTCGAGTTGGAGCTGCGAGATACAGCGTTGATGGACGGGGCTCGTTTGGACGTCAAGGCGGGTTAACGGCTCAAGCGGCGGGCGGGCTGTATGTCAACATTACGAGGTCACGGGGTGGTAATATATCTAGTAGATAGAGTAGACACTGATATGGATACATTGGATATTCATCTTTACACGCCATAGCTCACTAATGAACTGTCATTCGAGCTACATCATTCCTGCAGCCAAGAAGCTCAAATTCAGGGAGCTTATAGCACTTAAAGTCGAGCCCTTTTCTCGCCAGCCATCCTGGTAAGCCAATCTGCCACGAAAGTTGTACATGGACCCATCTTCTCGTACACAACTTGATGTGTCGTCCCCTCAACCCACCTAATCTCGGTCTCCTGCTTCATCTTTCGCATATCCGCCTCAAACATGTTTGGCGGCACGGCAAAAGGCCTGGATGGCATAATCGCTTGCAAGGGAACGCTGATGTCTGTTAATCGATCGTAGCATTCCGCAGGTGTCTGTTCGTCGTAGTACAGAGCCCACTCAAGACGCGGATGAGCTGCCAGGCGGAATCCTTTGCCACTCTCGTCCGGCACGACGCCGTATTGCGTAAACATCTGCACTGCCCGATCATCCCAACCCTGGGTCCGCTTATTTTTGCGGAGTTCCTTTTCCACGGATGTGCGGTCGGCAAACCGCTCGAGCAGGCCGAGACAGAGAAGTTCTTTGGGAAGTTTGGCCATGGTATCGTTGATCTTGCCAGCAGGAATCATAGCAGGGTCAATTACTGTGAGGCTTTCGAACACGGTCGGGGCATGGACACATGCAAGCATAGCAGCTTGAGCACCAAGGCTGTGTGCAACGACGTGGAGGTTTGGCCGTGTGGGTTGACGGGGTTGAGATGCCTGTATGCGAGGTCGTAGATGCTTCGGTAGGTCCCCGCCAGGGCATATTGGGAGGTAGGCCGTGATGAAAAGGAGAAGATCTCGAGTGATATCTTTCTCGTTGGCTGTGTAGCTTTTAGCTTCAATGTTAAAAGAGGATGTTGGTAAAAGACGGACGAACCGTAGAAGTAGCCGATTGGGTTGGCCTTCGCTGTTTCACCGCATAGAGGCATATCCACAGCCCAGATCTCTTCGACCTTGACACCGGATTTTCGTAGTTCGGGAAGTAAGTCCTCAAGCATGGGTTCAAACATCTGCTTAGCAGTTAATAACCTGCCGCTGGAGGGACATTGGGTTCCGTGAGATTTGCCTCTTTGGGTACTCCCATGCCCGTCAAGGTGAGCAGCGTTATACCTTGTCCACGGCAGTTTGCTTTGTTGGTCGGAATGTAGCGCTTGGCAACCAGTCTAGGCGGCGGCACCTTTGAGATTTTCAGATTCTTTCTCTGGTCGGCGTACAGCTTGAATGCCTCTGCACTTCCAGCTTGGCGGTTCGCCGCATCGTATGGGATATTGTATGCCTCATCGCTGGGAATGCTTGCGGGATCATCTCTAAACTTAGATGGCGGCCACGCAGCAGACTCGTCACGGTCATCGGTTCCGTTGAAGATGTGTGTCGAGCATCGCCATAGTTGCGACTGTGTGCCTACATGCAAAGGTGTCGATACTTGTTCAGCATGAGCAGGAGGTATAATGAGCGGACGGAGCAATGGCCGCGTATAGGATGTCGCGAGTTCAAAGCTCATATTGCCTTGTTTCTCTCGTCCTGCTTATCAACTGTTACGTTTGGTGGGTATGGAATAGTTAGAAAAGAAGAAGAAAGAAAGCAGCCTGGCTTGATATCCGTAGAACTCCAAAGCGTTCAGCCCAAAGCGAGCATTAAGTCGAAGTCTGGGTTATACCAACCTGGAAAATGACGTCCCTTGCAGACGTGCCGGGTAGCCGGTCACCCACCAAGGGGCCACAGAACTAGCACAAGGCAAGGCTCAGTCGAGTTATCCGACTAGAATTCTGACATCATATGCTTGCCCCTTTTGGGGCTGTGGCACTTTATTAGCGCCAGGGCTTTACAACATGTCCGAGATCTACAGTCGAACTAACCTAATCTATCTGGATCTAGAGTTGTTCATCTTAGCGTCAGATCGCTTTCCGTACTGGGTATTTCAAGGCTTGGCCCCCGTTCAACCTCGTTTCACAGCCAAGACCTTTCTCTGTTTGCAGTCACGACAGTCCTGCGAGCCCAGCTCCCTGGCTGATCGGCATCCAACCCCCCACCCTAACCTACCTTTTGCAAATTGCCACATGGTTCGTCACGGAAGACGTATCAGAAGATGCGGGACCTGTGCTGAGCGCAAAGTCAAGTGCGGTTAGTTCGGCAACTCGGCAGTTGAGCAGACTGGGCGCTGATACGAGGCATTAGATGAGCAGCAGCCTCATTGCCAGCGTTGTAAGAATGCAGGGCTTACTTGTTCTGGGTATCATGGCCGGCTGAAATTTGTTGATGAGAACGATCGCTTCTCTCAGAGCAGCGGCCCATCATCGAATCTGACATCTGATGCGCGACTGGTTTCCGTCGAAACTACTGCCCACTACGATGCTACTCCCAGATCACAGATTCTAACACTTTCACCCCAAAGAAGCACTTTCTTCCTTCCCTACGCTCTATCTAAACTCTCACCAATGGTTCCTCGCTACAATGCACTGGTGCCAGTAGGAGCACTTCCAAGATTGCTAGCATGCCATAACTCCGAACTACATCGCCTATGCGTGCAAGCCGTAGTATCGACGTATTTCGGCAAGGCAAATCGAGATAGGCAAGCTTGCATTCAAGGATTCCACCTATACTCGCAGGCCTTGAAACAGCTTCGAAACGATATCAGTACAACTGGAAACTCGGGGGCTGGGCTGGGAACCATAATGAGTGTTCTATGTCTTTGTGTATTTGAGAATATGGTCTTCTCACAGCCAAGTGCATGGCTCATGCATTATGAAGGAGCTGGCAAGCTGGTAAGTCCTCTCTCGTATTATCTTTCAATGCTCCTTTTGACACCTCCAGCTGCAATTCCGAGGACCCAAAGCTTGGCGAAGCCCTGATGAAAGACAAGTATTGCGTTTCGCACGGTACTTTGCAGTAAGAACCCAATTCTATCAAAGTACGGGTCCAAAGAATGGTATTGACCTGACAAAGATTCTCTCTGCCGGACATCAACGCCGCCATTGCTTCCTCGACCAGCCACAATGGGAGAGCACCCAATGTGTTCCAGAGGGCGAGGCACCCGAGAGGATAGACCTTCTATACGACATCTTTGCCCAAACCCCTGGAATAGTTTACGATTACGACCAGCTTCGCCAGCGTCCGTGTCGAAACTCTTTCGCGACTAGATTCTTACGTCAACGCGTACAGTCTGTCATTGACCGATTCCACATTTGGCTCCAGGCAGTGCCATGGGAATGTATTCCTTGTTCTGATGACGATAAAGACGGCCAATCCTCGCCAGACGATCCTATGGATTGTGTGGCCCTCGCTCTGGCCTATGCTATGCTGTTGTGCCTTGCTCAGCCTTGCGAATTCGTGGGCGTCACCCTCATTGAAAACGAAAACACTGGCCCAGAATTCAACTCAGCCAACCTTTTTTCCAACAAGTTCTTGGCCTTGGACATATGCAGATTCGCAGAGAGGGTACTTCAAGGTCAAGAATCTGCTAACCTTGCCCTATTCTTGATATACCCCCTTCAAATAGCCTGGTTCTATTTACAAACCAACAAAGCTGATCTTACTCGCATCCGCGGCATAATGAACTCGGCTGTCGCGGATGGCCATGGGTTTGAAATAGGGAGGATGCGGCACAAACACGAGTTTGGTTTGGACCAAGGTAGACACGGCTTTCTCTTTTAATAATTAAAACACCGACCTTCTTGATTACTTACATAGTCAAAGTTCTAACGTGATTTCCCGCTTCAACATTGCTGTGCTGTAACTTCTGAGAACCTTAAAGTGAATGTGCTATCAACAAGATTCTCGTAAACAGAAGAGACAGTCGTAAGCTCTGTATGAACTTGCTCTTTTGATAGGCTGGTTGTTGGGATCTTATGATGTCACTGCTTGCCCTGAAAGAAGGCGGGAGTGAGGTGAGGGTCATCTATGGCATCTATTAATGGCTTTGATTTGGTTGCAGCCCCTTGGCCACTAGCTTGAAGGTCCTTGGGTACTCATGAGATCAAGTGTCCTGTGGCAAAGGGACTTGCTGATCGTGTCTATCAAAAATGGAGTCTCGAGTACCGTGCCCAACCACTTGCTTCTGCAATGAACACCCTACTCTGCTTTCGGCAATTCAAAACTGTACCCAGTGAGCCGGATGATCGACATCATATCATCAAATTCATACTATGATTGGATGACTCTTCGGAATTTGGTGAGCCAGTAGTATCCAACGTACTGCTACTAGGCTGACACTTGGCCAAAAATGGGTATTCAAAAACGCATCCTAGTATTGTTGGACCCCACTAAGGAGCTTGAGCGTGAGACATTGATTGTGTGTTGCCAAGGAAGGTCAATTGTACAGTCACTTATATAGTCTTGTCTTTGGGCCTTGTGAATCATAGCATCTATTAGAGTATCAAGAAGACACGCACCAATATCTTTCATCTACCATGCCATCCCAACACGACCACACGCCGTCCAACCTGGAACCAGAGAAAGGCAGAGGAATCTTTCGTTATTGGAGTCTCACCGCGTCAAGCCAGCCACCTCCAGATGGCGGACTTGTCGCTTGGCTCCAAGTCCTCGGCTCCTTTCTCATCAATTTTAACAACTTTGGTCTCGCAAACAGCTTTGGCGTATTCCAGACATACTACGAGACCACTCTTCTTCGTCAGCGTTCCTCTTCCTCCATATCCTGGATTGGAACACTTCAACTGTCCTTCATTCTCATCATCGGAGTCGTTTCGGGCCCTCTGTTTGATCAAGGATATTTCTACCCCATCCTAATCGCTTCATCTGTCATGCTTGTTTTTGCACTCATGATGTTGAGTCTGGCAACACAATACTACCAAGTCATGTTGACATGGGGAGTGCTCGGGGGCATATGCACGGGACTCTTGTACATCCCCAGTGTTGCCATGATTCCTCTGTACTTCACCTCTCACCGTGGTCTCGCCCTTGGCTGTGCGACTGCTGGTGGATCTTTTGGTGGTGTTATCTATCCCATCGTTGTCCGTCGCTTGCTCAATACTGGAGGCTTCGGCTGGGCTTGCCGAACAATGGGATTCATCGCCTTCTTCACCCTCAGCATCGCTGCCATTATCATCAAACCAAGTGTTCAGGCCGTTAAGAAGCCATCGCGGCAGCTTTTCGAGAAATCTATCATCAAGGACCGGGCGTTCACTACCTTCGTATTGGCCTCTTTCTTTATGTGGCTAGGATTCCTCGTACCTTATATCCTTACGCCCACATTCGGCTTCGTGGGACTCGATCATCCCGTACCTGAGGACCTGGCGTATTATATGCTGGCTGTCCCGAATGCTGCCCAAGCCCTCGGAAGAATTATCCCTGCGGCGATGGTTGACCAGAAGCTCCTTTCCGCCGAATCCATTTTGCTGTTCAACTCAGTGGTGGCTGGAACCCTGGCGCTATGCTGGATCGCTGTCCATAACCTCGGCGGATTTGCTGCTTTTCTTGTTCTGTACGGATTCTTTTCTGGCGCTGTGACTACGTTGCCAGCGTTCATCATTCCATATCTTAGCCCATCTTTAACCGTCGTTGGCACTCGAATGGGAGTGGTGTACGGCGCGGCAGGCTTCGGTGCTCTGATCGGGACTCCAATTGCTTTGGAAATAGATACTCATGGTCGTCCGTTTTTGGGTGCCCAGTTGTGGAATGGGCTTACGATTCTTTTCGCTTCATGTCTGTGTGTGTATCCTCTACATGAAGCAAGGAAGCGACGAATTGCAATTGAGAGAAAGGCTGAAGCTAAGTCTGAGGCCCAGTCCGGAGCTATAAACAAATGATTGTCGACCAAGGGCAAGGAGAGACAGAATAGATAGCGATGTACCCTATCGTATCCGTTGTGAAAGACATCTACTGAGCTATCAATGCTCTCTTTATATATGAAAAGTGATTTGAAACTAGTAGAATGTTATATTCTATTTAATAATATATTAAAAGGACGTGGACGGTCTGACGTCCATTAGTCTCATTCCCACAAGTTATCCAAGATAGGACTCAGACCAGCCAAGAGATAGTTCGGGTCTACCTCCAGAACTGCCAGTAATAAGGAACACCGGCTCAGCGAAGATGCTCTCTCCGCTTCGTCTCCGTAAGTCAAGTCCCCAGAGATAGCAGAGAGCCCCAGTCCGAGAACAGCATGACCCATTGTCCAGCTCAGGGGAAAGACCAAGGGTGGCAGCCTCCCATTGCGCCCTTCGGAGTATGACCTTGCGAAGAGCCGCTGATGTCGAAAGAGTTTAAGGCCTGTGTCGGCCACGGTGCGACACAGCATCGTCGTCCTGCCCCCTGACGTCGGCCAGACGAGAGAAGCTCGGAAGACAGCTAGGTGGTAATGAAAATGGCCCCAGGCGGAGAGTTCAGACCTGGATACGCCATCGTCGTCGTCATCCGGAACCGTCTCGACGAATTGCTTCCATCGGACGAGCCATTCGTCGAGACCTCGGCAGTACTCGCGTGCCTCCTCTGCGGCGCTTCGACATGTGGAAGTGGCCTCTTTAACTGATTGTGAGTTGTGCTGGAGGAGAGTGCTGTGTATTTGTAGCATCTGCAGAGATATCAGATACGAAAATATGGAAATCTGTTCCTCGAGATTATCTGTTGTCCTGTTGGCCAGTTCCTGCGATGTGACTGTCAGCCAAAAGTCATGTCTCCGGCCACTGTCCACTGCTCACCTGGCGAAGAGCATCGCCAATGTTTAACAAACTTGGCCGCCCAAATGCGATGGAGAGCTGACTACGCCAGGAATATTAGTTCTGCTAGCTCTACCCGAAGCCGAGATGATGGTTATTCTCACCTCTCTAGGCAGTATAGCGTCCTTGTTAGCGTGCATAAAATATCATGGAACTCATCCTCTTCCATCGAAGGCCGGTGCGCTAGGTCGAAGAAGTGACGAATAGCAAATCCGAGATGCCGCCATACATCGCCCGACCCTGGACTAAGAAGTAGGTACAGGCAGATCAGAAGAGTCCTCTGCAGGAGAGCAATATTATCCGCCCGTGATGCGTGATTGCATGCCGTGCTCATCTCAGAGACGGCACTACGGAAGTAACCCTCCGCTTGCGAGGACGGGTCCGCCTGGCCAACTTGACCAATACGTGAAGACACGGCGAGAACGAGAAAGAAGAATTGTCGGGTATCAGACTGCAAACAGCGTTCATCGTTCGCGTAGCATTGTGTCAATATTTCGTCCAGCTTGGCTGGTTGTAGAATTGGGTAGAATACATTGGCGGACCGGGTAAAGAGCTGGAACAGGCTGATTGCCGTAGACATGGGTGGAGGCGCAGCGGGGAGAGAACCAAATCCTTCAACAAGGTAAGCCGAGAAGCAATTGGCTAGCTGAATATCTTTCGGCAATATATATGCTTCCCTCTGACGGAGAAAGCTTCGAAGACAGCCCAGGGAACTCCAGCGGCCAAAGAATAGGGAAGAGGTGTGCTTGGAGAGGACTGCTGATGTTGATGCCAGTGTCCCTTTGGCCAAAGGAGCGAGAACAGTTGGATCCGGAAGCGTTTGTTTAGGTTTTTCTGTGTGATTCTTTGACAACGTCTCCTTCGAGAGCTGCTTGATCTTGTCGACGAGGAACCCAATACGCCTATATCATTGCCTACCTAAATATCTTTTCAAGAATGACTCGGCGTTTAGGACACATACCTCATAGATACATTCCTCCCCTGGACTGGGTCAAATATCATGCATTCTCGCGATACACGTAGGCATTCCCTACATGCAGGTAGCTGCTGATGACATTTTATGCGACGGTCGCGGCAGAAGCTGCAGGATGGCAGAGCGCCCAGAATTTTGTCAAGTTCTGCAACCGGAGTTGAAGTCGATGTGTTGGGACTTTGAGGTTCGGGAGGAATCACTCGGGCTTCAGGTATGGCGAAATCAACCAGAGCTTCGGGGCGCGTAGGAGGACTCTCGTCCATCTCTAAGTCGTCATTGATGAATGCACGCCACCAGTCATCGTCATCTAGAAACCCACAGCTTGTCTGGCTCGCCGTATCTGACTGGGGACCAAGCTTGGCATGTGGAGGGAACGGAATATTCCTATGGCGTATGGTGTGAACGCGGCGCTGGGTCACCAAACAGTCGAGCTCCTCAAGGACGCTCATGTCATAGTCGCTACCATCTTGACCGATCCGGTTTCGTCGACATGTGTCGACCAATTCCCGGATATAATGTGCCGTGTCTGCCACGGCAGGCCAACGAATAGATAAGGCATCCTGCCATCAGTGTCAGCAAATAAGCTCGACTTGAAACGAAGGCAGGTACATAGGGGTTACCAGAAGCTGTATCAGAGCGTCCAGCGCTTCGTGGCCGGATACGAGAATCGGCGTGCCCTCAAGTTCTGCTGCGTGGTTGCGAACAACGTAGAGTAGCACCATGCCAGCCTGGAAAGCACTATTGGTCAATTCAAATGCCATGATGAAACCGCCAGATCGAACAGCTTGAATATGTGACGTAATGAGCTGGATCGATGCGGTCGCGGCGGCTATCAAAGAAGATGCAGAGACTGCCATGTTCCTTGAGCAAGGCCTGTGAAGGAGAACCTCGCACTGGTAGGCTGCGGACTCCAGACGCGAGCGTGCTAGCCCGTCAGTCGCTCCTTGGTTCACAAGACTTTTGACGAGATCTATCATGGACTGAACCCAGGCATCATAATCCTCAAAGTGGTTGGGAAAAGGCTGATCGAAAAACTGGACACCGTGGATTTGAGATTGGATGATGCGTATGCGGGTATGGATTAGAAACTGTGCCTCGCGGAAGTCATGAGACCTCTGAACACCGAACCATTCTGGGGTCGTATGAGGGTCACCGCCGTTGTATGGGAGGTGAGCACTGATGTGTGCATCACTCAGAGCTACGGGACATCCCGCAGCAATGGCGACGATTCGATCGAGTTGGTAGATCTGCACATGGTCAACTCAGGAGGGCATGAGTTGGGTATGAGGTCAAACCGTCCAAAAGATCCTCCTTCGTAATTCGGCATGGGTTGGATCAGAGATAATGGCCGGGTCTGGTTCCTGGTGCAGCCCCAGACCAACTGCTATGCGCATCGCCTCACCTGTGATGAACCAGCAGTTGGCGGTGTGGGGGAGGAGAAGTCCCAGTTGGATGAGGAGGACGAGACACTGAAGGCTTGCGACCGAGGAGTTACTAAGAAGCTGAGCGTTCTCTAGAGCATCGGCGTGCAGCGACTCGCTCAACGCTGCGACTTTTGGGAAATCGTGGCTGTTTGAGGTGAGCGAGCTGATGGCCAGAATCATTGGGACTATGAAATTGGGCATGGTAGTTTGTTGCTGACCGAGAGTACCATGACCATAGAAGGATTCGAAACAGTGATCGAGATCTTCCTCCATGAAGCAGGGGAATCTGGGGAGGATCTCATCCTTGTAGTTCTTGAATAGACGCCGAGCTACGTGGATAGGGATCTTGGTCGCCTTGAAATGAGAGAACTGGGAAGCATATGCCCTACCGGCGCTTCTTGTCTGATCATGGAAATAAAGACCGCGGACCGGAATCTTTAGAGGTGGTCGCTCTGAGGGATAGAAGAGTTTGGCTCGATGTTGAATCTTGGCGTCCGAGTCAAACAGGTCCGGCGTCATGTTGGCTGTAATGGACAGGGTAACCATTTCCAGAGCCCTGGCATGACTCTGGTCAAGATCCGCACGCAAGGAGTCACCAACAGCTCCAACACTGGCCACAGCGGGGAGGCTTCTGGTGCGCTGGAGCTCTTCCAGCTGCTGTTCTAGATGTTGAAGCAGACTGGTCAAGGTTAACGTAGGACTTGGTGTAACACAGGCTTAGATACAACCCACCTACGTGGTACTTCAGCTGCAGTCTGTCGATTGACCGCCATGCATTCCGCCCCAGCCGCTATGCATCGGCGACATCTGGGAGTGCCCCTATCGCACTACGGGGGTACGGGTAAGATTTCAAGGAGTGATCAAGGGTAGGACGTGGTTACCCACCTTTTGCTTGAGCCGGTAACATCTGGAGCAAGCCGGGACGGACTGGTGCCTTTTTGATCTCGCATTGGAGATCATCTTGTGTCATGATAATGCTAGCATGTTACTGTGTCGGTCGAATCATGGCAAGCTATTCGATGTACCTGGATTCTACCAAGGTTGGTAGATGATGGTGGAAAGATTGGGATGATAGATGATAGAATGCTGGATACACTACTGGATTATCAGGAGATGTGGGTCCCACGTGACGAGTAGTTGGAGCGTGTAAAATTGACTACCTTATTTTGTCTAGACCAGCCTCAAAATCCCCGAAGGTCTGCTCCCAGAGTTGGCTCTAACCAAAACAACCACCATGGTCTTGTCCCTCGCCACTGGCTCCATTGTCTGTTCTCGCGCCTCTCTTGTCGTCGGTCGAGAGGTAGAAGCCGTTACCTCAAAAATCGCCGAATTAGAGTGGCTGGTGATATGGATTTGCCCTGATGGGATATCTTGGCCATTGACAGTGACTTCTACAACGGGACTGACAACACCCTGGACATCTTCGCCAACTTGCACCCTTCCCCGGATCTTGATTAAGAGGTCATTCGCTCCGTTAGGAGAAGTTTCACACGTTTCTACATGGAGAAGTGGTCTCGCTTGTCTGCTCAGAGCCTCAGGCATGGCCTTCAGCTGGATCACATCCGAGTCCAGAGCTGGCGTGTGGGGAGGCTCAACGCGCAGCCTAGTGTATTTCTCAAAGGCATTGGACCATCTGAGCAGATCCGCGTCCTCGTTTGCCCGGCCTGCAAATGTCAGACCAACAGGCATCTGTTTCTTGGCCATGATGCCCATCGGCACCGTCACTGACGGAATACCCAGGTGGCGAAGGGCTCTGTTTCCATGGCTGTACCATACGCCGTTCTTCCACGCGTGAGCGGCCGCGTCTGGGTCAATATCCGAGTCTGCGGCTGCAGCATCGCCCTGACACGGGAAGGCGAAGAAGTCGCACTTATACTTATCAAGATAATCATCCACGAGTTGGTTGCGCATGGCCTCGAGTGCATTGATGGCCGCCTCCAGATTCTTGGTCTCAAACATGGGCGTCTCACAGGTATAGCTGAACAGCTTGCCCCAATGAATCGAGTTTGACGCTGGAACATGCTTCAGCTCGACTGTCGTTCGCATGGAATGCGGGAAGATGTTGAATTCGTCGACACAAGACAGACTGGAAAGCTTGGGGTCTGCATTATCGCGCAAGAAGCTCTCCCATCCATGAGCGACCATGGGCCCCCTCTCGTACCAGTTCCAGTCATCTGGTAGGTGTGCAGACCCCTCTGGAAGCGAAGACGGGTTCTCATATCCTGTGACAGCAGGGAAGTCGGGAACAACGACAATCTCGGCGCCCAAGGCCTCCAACTCCTTTTGCGCTTGTTGCCATAGTTTGGTGACGTCGTCACTCGTAAAGACCGGCGTGGCGCTATGCAGCACAGGCCCGCCAATGTACATACTGGGGACCGCGATGCGTCGGCCTTTTAGTGAGACAGCCCCTGAAATGCTTTGGAAGAGCTCTGCAGTTGGACCTAGCGGGCCCCATGGCTCAGCCAGTTTGATGAATGGCTGATGTCTCCAGAAATCGCCCCCAGTTAAGGGATCCTTCGCTGTGATGACCTCAAGGAGCCTCAGCAAGTCATCCATAGTTCTAGTGTGTGGCACCACCACGTCGCAAGTCGGGTAGAGGGGCCAGTTACCACGTATGGAAAGCCATCCTCTTGAGGGCGTGTACGCGACGAGAGCATTGTTCGACGCAGGAGATCTTCCAGAAGAAACTGTCTCCTCAGCCATTCCGAAGGCTGCCATGGAAGCTGCCGTTGAAACTGCTGACCCATTGGAGGAACCAGATGCCCAGGCGGCGGCCAAGCACGCGGGATTGTATGGACTTTCAGCACGTCCATAGATGCCTCGCTGCATTCCACCGTATGCCATAGGTGGCATGTTTGTACGACCGATGAGGACGCCCCCTTCGGCTCTAATAGCAGAGACAGTAAAGGCATCCTCGTTAGCGACGAGGTCCTTGAATGCCGGGGATCCACTGGCAACCGTCATGCCTTTGACCTTATAGCTGTCCTTTACGGTATATGGGATACCTTCAAGGCGACCAATGGGCTGCTTATTCGTTCGGCGATCGTCGGACGCTGCGGCTTCGTCAAAGACATGTTGGTTGAGAATCGGGACCGAGTTGAGAGCCAGTCCGTGGCAGTCGTAACGAGCTACGCGTCGGAGGTACAGGGCAACGAGCTCGACGCTCGTCAAGCTACCTGATGATAGGGCAGCCTGGAGATCGTCAATCGACGCGCCAACCAGGTTCAGCGTCTTCATGTTTCTGCTGGAGAGATCTGTCGGCATAGTGGAGAAACTGAGAGGTAGCTGGGGTTGGAAGGATGTCTGGCGGTGATTGTAGGTGTGGGAAGGGTCGTTTGAGCACATGGGACTGTCACCGGCCCGGCCATCATCGTCTTTTTGTATGGCCGTCTTCCCCCTGGGCAAGCTCAAGAATGCCCCGGGCCGGACATCATGCTCGCGTGATACTGAGCTGGGGAAGTAACACTGTCGAGATAGCGACGATCCGATCCTGGGACGCGAATCTCCGGCACTAATGATGTAACTAGTCAAACCAGCTGCGTTCCCTGAGATTGGGGCTTGGGCCGCGTGTGGAGAACGTGTGCAAGGGGCTCATTACAACGGCGTTCTGCTTTTCACATCCTTTCTTCCAACCCCATCTCAACAGTTTCTTCTGAAAATTATCGTCAGCTACCTTATTCATTGTACATCTGCTACATCTCAGAACTCGGACGACCATCACTGCCATGCCATCTCAAGCCGTCCAACGTATCAGCGTCCGCTGGCTCCCTGACGCCGCCTACGAAGATACAGATACCGTGGCACTCAATGTTGGAGGATACTTTATTGACCTACGCGTGGTCAAAAAATCCGGCGCGATCCAATGGAGTCGAGCTGGTGAGAGGATCGTTCTGAAAGAAGACCCGCGTAAGTGTCGCTACCTACCAAGCCGGAACCGTTGGTTGACATGGCTGCACAGCTACATTCCGATGGACTCACATTATCGACTCGCTCGACCTGACCATTCCAGACGACGCTCACTTCGAGAAGCTGCCGAATGGAGATGATCTTGAGATTGGCACCTATCCTCTAGGAGGCGTCCCCACTGATTATGAAGAGGTCTGGAGAGACATCACGCAGAAGAAGTCTCCCGAAGAACTTTCGTGGATTCTTCAAAGCAGTGATGGCTCTGCTTTCATTGGCAAGGTCGGGGCCATATTTCTGGCCATCCAGAAGACCCAGGGGGGGTTTTCTGCCCGGAGAGAAGATTGGGACACGATTGGAAGCACTTGGAAGCTCACGTTTGAAGATGGGGAGACGACTGGCCTCCCTACTGCGACACAAGGCTCTGAGGCTATCGAGACTCAGGATGGGAAGTGGACCAAGGGTCAGACTGTTGAGATAGAAGGGGTTGAGTATGTGTTCAGGGGGATTAGCAAGGCCTGATCCAGTCAATATCATCCGTAAAGCTTAGTAGACGAATCAAGTTAACTCCAGAAACTTCTCTACAGAAATTCTCGCGTGGTAAATAAGGTCCGCATCTCAAATCACAATCCATCTACCAGCTCGATCGCCAACGGCTTGTCGGAGGGCACCAGTGCCTACAGTAGAGAGTTGGCCTGTCCCCCGCACCATGATTTGGGGAACCCCTACACGGAAATTTGCTAGCGTCGGAGATTGGCTAGCTCTCGCCGGCCAGAGGGAACTCTACTGATGTACTATACTGTATTTGGCGAGCTGACAGGGACCGGCTTTGTTCTGGGATTGTCGGCGTACGTTATCTCGTCTCCACCTCGACAACAACGCGGCGTGATTGGGACCTGGGGTGTCACGGAAATCAGCTCGCGTCGGATTTTGGCGGTGGCCAGGCCCGCCAAACCCCAGCTTTGAGTCATGTACGTGCCCCAAACGCACCCCAGAATCTCGTGCCAGGCCCAGACCAAGACCCATGCCAGGTTTGACAATGGGGATCTCCATCTCCCTATCAGTTCAGCAGTCCGCCCCTCTGATATACCGCGGGCTGCGAACCCCCCTCCCGAGCAGGCTATAAAGCTTCATCCTCCTCGAAGGCCTCGTCTCATCCAGACTGAGCCAGTCGATCATCTTCTCAGCCCCGAGCATCCGTCCTGTCCTCCCTGAGAAAGGCTTGCAAACTCTTCGCCATGGCGTCCTACCCAACAGATTCCATCCAGCATTCGCCCGATAAAGGCAGTCCTCATCGGGGGTCGGGAGAAGACATGAAGACCGAAGTTATTGAGGATGGCGGCGAAGTCTTCCAGCAGGCGGAATACCGCGCCCTTGGATGGTGAGTTGCCGCCCTCAGCATCCTGGGCTCGACCAACTGAAACGCTGACTCTGATGATAGGGTTCGAACTGCCATCATTCTCTCAAAGCTTTGCTTCGCCACCGGCGTTCTAGCAATTCCCTCTGCATTCAGCATTGTCGGTTACGGGCCTGGTATCATCCTTCTCGTCTGCTGGGGCGCCCTGACAACCTGTACGTTAGACGCGTATTTAGCCATGGCTTTTACGCAATAAACACTAACGCCGTTCCAAGACTACGCCTACATCATGTACGCCTTCCGAATGCGCTATTCTGGCGTCCATAACATTGCAGATGCTGCGGGACTCATGGGCGGTCCAATCGCTCGTGAGGTTGCTGGAGGGCTCTTCCTTCTCACCTGGATGTATGTGTACCCCAGAGGCCATGATGGATGAAAGTACCTTCTTGCTAACACTACCAATAGCCTGGCAACTGGTTCTGGCTTTATCGGACTGGCGCAGGGGTTCCAGGTTCTCTCGAGCAAACACGTCTGCACCGTGGTCTGGACTTTGGTTGCCGCTATCTGCACTGCACTGGTCGCCAGTATCCAGACTCTGGGCAAGTTGGCCATCCTGACATGGATTGGATTCGCCTCCATCTTCACGGCCGTCTTCATCGTTGTCGTTGGCGTTACGCAGGTTGATCGGCCTGCTGCTGCTCCCCAAGAAGGCTCATTTGATATGGAGGTTTTGGCCGTCGGGACACCTACTTTTATTCCTGGATTTGTTGCCGCCATCAATCTCTTTGGTAAGCTATGCTTCGTCACCTTTGGAGAATGCCACATGCTTACAGAAACGGTAGCGGGCTATGGCTCCACGCCGACCTTCATGCCTGTGATTGCGGAGATGAAGACTCCCAAGTCCTTCACCAAGGCTCTCTTCTCCTCCCAAGGCTTCCTGGTTGCCTGCTACATCTCCTTCGCACTAGTTGTCTATGTGTACGCATTTCCTGATGTGTGAAGTTAAAAATAACTGTCTGACTTGTGAGCAGGTACTGTGGTCAGTATGTCGCCAGCCCATCGTTGGGAAGTGCTGGAGGAACATTGGAGAAGATTGCCTATGGTGTATCGATTCCGGGCTTCATCATGACATCCACTCTTTGGGTCCATCTTGCAGCCAAATTTGTCAGTAGCTCTTCTTGAGCCCGTTGTGGACCAGCTAACAGAATGCCCAGCTGCTCGTACGCATCCTTCGAAATTCCGAGCACCTCCAAAACCACAGTTTGATTCACTGGACAGTCTGGCTGTATGTCGCTTTACCCCCATCTTGCTCAGACTTCATTCACTGATACATCAGCCAGAGGTTCTACTATTGGCATCAGCGCAGTTGCATTCATCATCGCAGGAGCCGTGCCTTTCTTCAGCTATCTTATTGGTCTCATCGGCTCGCTCTGTTGCGCTCCGACTTGCGTACGTTGATTCACCCCCCTATTGAAGGCCTTGAGAGATTTTCCAGCTGCTAACCTCTCGTCAGTTGATCATTCCCGCATTCATGGGTCTCTACATGGACTGGGAGTCGCGTGGAACCAGCAAGGTCAAGCAAGTGTTGTGCCACTTCCACATTTTCACGGTTGTTCTGGGGGCATTCATGACGGTTACTGGAACGTACACGACTATCCAAAGCATCATTGATGCTTACAAGCTCGGTACCGTGGGAAGCCCGTTCACTTGCTCTTAAATCAATGTTACGAGACGAGAAGGGGAGAGTCTAGGGCAGTGTTGTCATCGGCTAGTCATGTTTCGTCACCCATCAACTCATAACACCTTGGAAGTACTCTGCTGTGTAGCCTGCTTTCCAATCATCGCAACAGCAAGGATAGGATGATACTATGACTAGTAGACTAGAAGGCCTTATAAATGAAGTATTTCTTTGGAGCGTGTTGATCTTTGAGGCTGTCGGGGGAGCTGCTGGCTTAAAGAGGTCTCTGTAAGGGATACTAGCTGAGTGGCGCCGACAACACTGCTAGTCATTCAAGCTAAAATTTGCAGGTGTGAGCTCATTCTTTACATACGCCATTTCTCTTCTACCTTGCTCGTGGAGTCTCCTTTCGGAGCTGGGATTACATCACTCCATTCTTGTATCACGAAACCCAAGCTGAAAAGTCTGCAAGGTGCAGATAACAGTAAAACAAGTTTAGCGAACAGGAAAGATAAAGACCCAAATATGATGTTGCGTTGAATGCAAGCTGTTGAATATACTATATAAACGTGAATTCCGAGTTCCAGGAACCCGACACTTTCAATTTCCCAGATTCACATGCACAGCCTTCGTCTGCGTGTATGCATCGAGGGCGTACTGTCCGAGCTCCCGGCCAATGCCGGAGGATTTGTAACCCCCAAAGGGAACCCCGTAGTGTGTATCGCCCGAAGAATTCAAGAAGACCATGCCAGCCTGTAGCCTTCTCGCCATTTTGTGCCCCTTTGTGATGTTTTCCGTGAAGACTGCGGCGGAGAGTCCGTAACAGCTGTTGTTCGCCTTGACCAGGACCTCATCGGAGGTCTTGAACTTGGAGATGGCGACAACAGGGCCGAAAATCTCTTCCTGGACAATTTTCATGTCCTCAGTCGTCTACAATTAGGCATGGTTAGTTGAGTGTCCAAGCCAGTCAGAGGACAACTTACATCGGCAAAAATGGTGGGTTCGATAAAATACCCCTTCTGCCCATGTTTGGCACCACCGTAGACAAGGCGGGCACCGCTCTTCTTTCCCTCTTCAATGTACGATAGGACTTTGTCATACTGCGCCTTGGAGATCTGCGGTCCCTGCCAGGCGTCTGCATCAAAGGGGTCCCCAAGGAGGTGGTGCTTCCGAGTGACCTCTGTAAAATTCTCAATGAAGCGATCGTAGGCTCCTTCTTGGACATAAATCCTCGAGGTTGAGATACAAGTCTGTCCTTGATTATCCATGATGCCCACGTGGCACCATTTCACAGCGTTATCGAGGTCTGCATCGTCGAAGACGATACTGGGGTTCTTCCCACCACACTCGAGTGTGATGTTCTTCAGATTAGATGCAGCAGAGCGCATAATGGCTCTTCCAGTCATAGTACTTCCCGTAAAGGCGATCTTGTCAACATCCATATGCTCTGCGAGAGCTTTTCCGGTAACGCTCCCGAGACCAGGGACGATATTCACAACACCAGGAGGGAAACCAGCTTCAACAACTAACTTGCCAAAATACAGAGCAGAGAGGGGCGTCTGTTCAGCGGGTTTCAGTACTATTGTGTTTCCACAAGCAAGAGCAGGGGCGACCTTCCAGGCCAACATCATGAAGGGGAAATTCCTAATCTCTTAGCATACATGTTCCAGATGGCAGTGCAGGCAACGAACCAGGGGATAATCTGTCCGCAGACACCAAGAGGCTCACGCAGTACATACGCAAACTTGGAAGGATACGTTTCAACGGTGCTCCCGCTGAGTTTGTCTGCTGCGCCAGCGTAATACTTGAAGACATTGTGCGAGGCAGCAATGTCTACGTTGAGAGCTGCAGAGAATGTCTGAGGAAAGCGTTTAGAAAGAAGATGATGAACAGAGGAATGTCAGTTTTCTCTTACCTTGCCATTATCCATCGCATCAATGCTCGCAAGAAGCTCACGATCCCGATCGATGAGACTCGCAAGTTTCATGAGGAGGTTTCCACGTTCAGCGGCTGGGAGCTCCGACCACGGACCCTCAAAGGCCCGGCGAGCAGCAGCAACAGCAGCATTGACATCGTTACCGGATGCCCCTGTGAAAGTGGCAATGTCCTCCTCGGTGCTGCCTCCGAGGTTAGTCGAGATTTGTTAGCAACAACAGCGGAGGAAGGGTACACACGCAGGATTGATGACTGTGAAAGCATCCCCAGATGCTGTCATGAACTCATTATCGATGAAAAGTCCGGTTGGCTGAGAATACTCAAGCCCATTGGGCAAGGTGATCTGGATGGATGAAGCCATGGCTGCCTACGCTCGTAGCTTCAAAGGAGAGTATGATGAACAAGTTGGGAGCTAGAACTGAAAATCTGTTCCCAAGCCTGCTCCCTTTCTTTTTGAATTTTCCCTGTTATTCTTCTTCACATCTGGGGGGGTAGGAAAGCGTCGCGTTTTTCCGGCGCTAGCACTTGTCCGCGCCTACATTATCAACAACACCGGCCCGGTTCTTCATGGAGGGGATATCTACCCGAGAGCCATTCCAGGTGTGATCTTAACCCTTGCCGGTGCTGAAGGTGCTGTCAAATGGGTCTTCTTTTCGTTGCTGGTGTCCGGTGTATGCAGGCCTGCTGGAGACATTGCGCAGGGCAGGAGGTAGGGTTGTCTAGAATTAAGAGCTGGGTGGTAATTTCTGTCCCGTGAAGGGGCCTTCTCTCCTTTTACCGTGATAACACATACAACTTCAAAAAGGAAACGCCAATCTGAAAGATTGCTTTCAATTACACTTGGGCGAGTGGGATACAGCATCTGGGGCATTCTGATAAATCGTGGGTCCAGGGTAGGCAGCCCACGTGACACTCGGTTGCCCCGCCGATAACGCGCTCTACCCAAAATAAACAACTAAGGGATTGATCCTAGCATTAGAACCCGACTGCACTTTTAACATGTGTCGTTTGAGCCATGTCGAGCAATCAGAGAATTCTTGCCTGGGTAGAAACGTTACCCATTTGTCTCGAAGGCCATTTTTCACCCACGCTGATAACATCGCCTCGGCAGTCCTATAAGCGCAAGACGCTACAACAGCTGAGCCCACCAGCAACTGAAAACAACATGGAAACGACACCGAGTGCAAAGCGTCGGAAAGTCGATGCTGACCGGACGCCTCGCCCCTCAAAGAAAAATGCCCCTAGCATATCTGCTGCCTCGTCAGCATCAGGATCCTACGCCTCGCCGGTGTCGACGTCTGGGGCGACATCGCCTATCAAACGACAAATGATGGGCCTTCGACTTGACGAAGAAGGTTTCGAGCGACGACTATTGACCATTGATGAACCACCGACACCCGAATCTGCTCAGCTCTGTTCTTGTCTAGCGGATATTGGCGACGGCGAAGGTATCCTCCCCTTCAATCAGCGGGATGAGATTCTCCAGAGCCCCAAAATACAAGAAGCCGGAGCTCGACGTTGGAAACACTCTTTCAAGGATTCAGCCGAATTCGAGACGCTGCCAGGCCGTATCCCAGACATTCGGGAGGTCGAAACTATGCTCAAACGATCCACAGAGTGTCACACGTTGGGCCACGAGGAAGCAGGCTGGAACGAGGAGGTGCACGGGTTTCTCCTGGCCTCCATCTTTCGAGGGCCCCATGATTCTCAAGAAGGTCTATTCAACTTTGCAAAGTGGGGAGTTGTATCCCGCACCATGGGTAGTGTATCCGTAACTTACGGTCCCCATAGTACCACTGCTCGTCCGCACAGGGCCTTGTTCCCAAAATCTATCGGTGTCAAGATGGTCGACTACTGCATCTTTAGTGACTTAGCTCGGGCAGATGAAAGGATGAGGAAGCAACTTGTCGTACTCTCACAAAGGACGTTGACCCTCTCTGCCAACCACGTGGCTGATGTTCCACGCCTACAGTTGCGACCCATCGTACTGAGCATCGAGACTAAGGAACCGAGCCAGTCCTTTAGCGCCGCCGAGGTCCAGATGGGTGTCTGGCATGCCGCACAGTGGGCGTTTCTGCGACGTACAGTCTCCATGCTGTTAGAGTCGACTAGCGACATGCTCTCTGATGATGACTGCGAGCATCAAGCTGAAAAGGCCTTGTCAGAGCTCGCCTTCATCCCGGGGATTATTGTGCATGGTCACCGGTGGTTTTTTGTGTTATCAACACGTGGTGAAGGCAAGAAAATGCTGTTGTGGACTGAGTACGAGTTTGGTGATACGCTTAGTATTCGGGGCATCTACCAGGTTGTGGCTGGATTGAGAGTGCTCACTTCTTGGGCTGAGACGACCTTTATGCCGTGGTTTCAACGCAATGTCTTGGCCCACGTTGAGACATGAATTTAATGATTCTTTATCTGACAGTATTTCCTCTAAATACGGTGTTGAGCTGGAATGTATTATCCCTCAGACCGATGAACAGTAGGGCGGTGCGAAGCTGAAGGCGGTGCCATATTTCTCGCCAATGGTAGCAAGTTTCACCACTCAATCCCGGACTATTGTCAAGATGATAAAGCAAAGTAGTGTTGGCTAAGATATTACAGATTTAATGTAAAGAAAGGAAGGACCAGGCATTATTTAATTTGGGTTAAAGATATCGTTCTTTACCCACAACTGGGTGCCTCAGGCCACCCCCAGACCGTTACTTGGCGGGGTCAGATTACACCACCAGTTCCTGTCACCACTCGCAGTCTTTGATCTCCCTATGCCCAGCGTTCCAGTCTGCGTGCAGCACTATGCGACCTGTAAAGGCATGCTTGCAGTGCAGGAGTGGAAAGCGAAGATGTGACCGGACAGGCGATTTGGCATGTTCTCAATGTATCCAGCGAAATCTGCCATGCTCAGCCGCCATCAATAGCCTCCAGCCCACACAGCCTCTTCCTCCGGTTGTATCAACTCGTTCTAGCGAAGAGACCATTCACTTGGTTGATCTCTACTTTCGGTTCATCCATGATCAACCTCACAGCCTCTTTCACCCGTCGTCCTTCAAAGCAAGCGTCGTCGCGGGCACCGCCTCTCAGCCTGTTCTTCTGAGCATGATGGGCATGGCAGCACGGTACATTCGCACACCCTAGCCAGCATTGGCTCATGCCGTTTCACGACTAGGTTTGACAGAGCACTAGGTTTGCCACACAGCCCGATATACGCTCCCGCGGACCCGTCTATTGCGCCCAGGGAAAGGTGGCGTTGAAGGACAATCTCGAGCATATCTGCATCGAGAACATCCAAGCGTGTATCCTGGTGGGAAACAACTCTATGGGTGATTGCCACGCAGATGTTGAGTCGTTATACTTTGGTACATTGCCTCGTGGATACTATACGACCTGAAAGTCGCAACATGATGGCTAATCATGTCATCCAGCACTTGCCAATCGCATGGCTCAGATTCTCAACCTTGGCGTTTGCAACGAGGCTGACGATGGAATCACGCGCGAAACAAAACGCCGCATATTCTGGACTTTGTTCATCACCGACACCTGGGCCAGTGGTGGTTCAGACCTGTCGCGCCAGTTTGGATGGCAGGCCAAGCAGCCCCGGGTGCCCATGGACGAATACGTCTTCTCCATGATGATGCCAGGAGACCCAGATGTCGCTGATTCGGAATGGAGACCCGGCCTATGGGGGCACATGGTGAGACTGGTCAAGATATACACCCAGATACAACATCTTCACAGGGAGCTCGCCGAGACAGACACATGGGACGAGGCTCTAATGGATGAGTCGGTTCGACGCCTTGAAGCTGATCTCGACGCCTTTGAGCAGAACCTCGACCCCGGGTTGACATTCTCCATGGAAAACCTGGCAGCGTTTGTAAGCCGGGGCCTCGGAAGCGTCTTCGTTGCTTTCCATCTAGGCTATCATCATTACTACACGCTACTCTTCTACCAGTACCTCGACCAGCGTCGGCCTTCTACGAGGAACGGCAAGAAATATGCAGATCGCTGCAAAGCTCACGCGGCGATTATATGTGATGTGCTCAAAGCCTCGCGGGAGGTTCCCGGAGCCCCAGCACTGTATAACATTGTGGGCCATGTCACGATTGTGTCTTCCTCGGTGCTGCTGCACACGTACCTGTTTGGTGAGCCTCATGAGCTCGAAGACTCCAAGAGTCGCCTCGAATCGAACCTCAAGTCACTGGTACAATTACGAAGCTACTGGCTGAGCGTGGAGCTTATGGTATTGAGACACTATGAGGCAATGTATGGCATTTTTTGCTTACGATTCGTCGCAGATAAATCGCCTGGTGGTGTTCCAGAAGAATTGCATAAGATCTCTCAGCAGAAACACCCACCGCTTTGACAAGTGGATGGTCAAGTTCCTCATTGCACATTCTTTGGCACTTGAGGACAAGGCGGATGATGCATGGCCTGATTCCGATGCCAGCCAACTTGGAAATGCTCACTTTGAAAGGAGCCGCGTTACACAATCTATGATGATGGACATACAAAACTCGGAACCTTTTGGAGGACCCGCTGGGTAGCCTGAATGGTCTTCGCAGGGAGTGTGAGCTGGGACAATATTGATTCGTTTTATGTATAATGTACAACACATCTCTCTGCCTTGACATGCGGAAGTGGACGGGCGGTTAAATCCATGGGGCATAAGCCGACCTTCTCTCTATCTTGGCAGTTAATAATGGTGGTTACTCAGATCCTCGGTCCAGAAAAGTTCTGCTCTTGGGCCTGGCTCTGGTCTGGACCTTGGCAGATTCTGGCTCGTAGCCAACATGCAACCCCTTGCTTTCGGTTCGGCAAGGTGGAGGAGCTCTTGTGGAGAGGGGGTGGCACTAGCTAGCGAGCGAGCATCCATCTCATACCGGCTTTCAAGCTCTTCACCCAATAGTAAAGCTTCAAAGCCGGGGGTAGGTGAACTGCCAACCAGATCACAATAAGCCCGGTGAGGAGCACCAATCGAGTTGGTTGAAAGCCGGCGCCAGAGAGAACCCCCGTGACGGAATGTTTCATCGGGTCCGGGACCTTCCCCAACCTTGAGGCCCGTGGAGGGTGACGGGGTCAAGGAATGTCGCGATTCTACTTCCACATGCTCAATCTACCCTTAGCCCATTAACTAGGGACAATCGAGTGCCAATGCTTCAGACGTGACCTTGGCACAATTTATGAACAACTCATCTTATCACCGTGGAATTGTGACTGTAGAATTGCCAGAAACATTCACTTTACGCACCACAAATCTGGTTCTGGAACGCTGAGAAAGATGTCTAAGCGCATGTACTACACTGTCGGTCTAAGCTGTGATATCTAATCTATAATGGCCCTGGAGCAACGTCAACGTCTTGCCCTTGAAGCTCCTAGTCTCATTGATCGGCAGCCTCTGAATCTCCACCGTGCTGCTCTCACATGGAAGAACAAGCTCACACAGAGTCCCAACCGGCACGCTGACATCCACATCAGCCTTCGCCTTATCCCGTTTGCCTCTACGGTCGAAACGAACCGATATCAAGCCATAGGGAGACTCGATCTCACCCTCGACATAGTCAAACTCGGCCTTGAAGCACGGCCTGAGCCTCCACGTGCGGTACGCGTCCGTCAGCGGCCTGACGCCGAGGGCGGAGTCGTAGAACCACTCGTATATCGTCCCGAGCATGTCGTGGCACTTGGAGCGGCAGTTGTCCTGCCAGAACTCCAGCAGGCTCGTCTCCCCGCGCCGCAAGAACCGCATGTACGAGGGGTGCTCCTCTTGTCGAATCATGCTGAGCACAATGTCGGGACGGTCCACGTCCTGCTCTGCCAGCGTGTTCCAGAGGTACTTGAGCCCGATCTCACCGGCGCGCATGACATGCCCTGAGTCTTCGGCAGCGGCGACGAAGGCTTGGATGACGTCGGCGCGGTGCTGCGGCGGGACGAGGCCGTGCTGGAGGGCTACAGCCTGAGCTACCATGGTACGGTCCTGTGTGTTGGGATTATCCCGAGAGGTATAGAAGGCGTAGGGAAACATCGTCTTGTCGGTGACGAGGAGCTGTTGGTTGTAGACAGCGTATATTCGTTCAGCCCAGGAGGTAAATCTTGCCTCATCATCAGCGAAGCCTAGTTCCTTGGCCATCATGGCCACATTTTGCAGGCACTTGTAGTAGATGGCCGTTTCGATATTTGCTTGGTGGTTTCCAAACGCAATGGCGTAGCCCCAATCCCCGAGACCGTGTTCGATGAGCCCGCCGAGCCGCTCTTTGCCTCGCATGTACTCCATGTACTGTACGCATGGTCGATAGATCTTTGCAAAGACATCTGTGCTGCCGTAGTAATGTTTGATAAGCTCTGGGAGCAAGCAGACGGCGCCTCCCCAGGTGATGGTGTCATGCATCGGTCCACACCTTTCAACCCGTGTCAGCAGTTACCAGAGCGAGAACAGAAGAAAGAACATACATGTATCTGACCAAGGGCGCCATAGTGGGTACAAGGCCGGAAGGCTCTTGGGTGTCAATAATGTCATCCAAGATCTTGGAGTATACAGCTTCCATATCTCGCACGTACTGTGTGGCTGGGAAGAGCAGAGATGTCACCTCCAGCCATCCAAACTTTTCGATCTGCGGGCAGTCGGTGTGGTAGCTAAAGATGTTTGAGCTAAACGTCCAGTAACAGGCGTTTATCAAGGCGTTGACGTCTTCTTTGTCCGTCTTGACGAAGCCAAGTTTTGGAGCGCCAGATGAGACGTGACGGGCAGTCAAAGAGTGAATGATGGGAAGACCGTCCTTGCCGTCAAGTGAGGCTCCTTCGATCTGGATGTATCGGGCGCTCGTGAAGCTAAAGTCAGGCGTCCAAACCTCTTGCTCTTCTCGGCCTGAGAGTGTGATCTTGGAGTAGACACCCGTCTCGAACTCCTTGAACAAGGGATCCGGCATAAGTACCAGGCCGTCTTCTCCGATAGTCTCTGAGTACCTGACGCGATACTGTGCCCCAGCGATGCCGCTGGCTACGACTCGTACCATGATTGAGGCATTCTGGCCGAGATCGTACATGATGACCCCTGGCTTGACCATGATTTGGCTGACAGGTGTAAAAGTGTTGTGCAACATGACGGGATGTTGACTCTGGTAGTGCAATTTGCCTCTTGGCCCCGTGAGCGGCTTAGCAAGCTGCCAGTCTGCATCATCAAAGCATGGTGCATCCCAGCCAACTGGATACGCCCGCCTGTCATGGTCTTCAGAAGCGTAGATATTCGCCAGTGTCGTGGCGCTCTGGCAGACCTTCCAGCTCGGATCGGAGATGATACACTCATGCGTACCATCCGGATAATGCGCATGGATCTCGGCAAAGAAGCACAGTTCGTTTCCGTAACGCACGTACGTATTGTCCTCGTACATGGGCCAGAAGAAGCGATCTCCCTGGTCCCCGGCGTAGAAGCCATTGCCCACATGGGCTCCGATGGCATTCTCCCCTTGGGAGATGTGCTCCGTCACATCGTACCCGACAAACTGGACTGTTCTGTGATAGTTGGTCCAGCCGGGGTCAAGTACGTGCGATGAGGCCGGCCTGCCGTTGACGGCAAGGTTAAAATGGCCCAAGCCCGAAGCGAGAACGATGACGCGTGAAGGCTTGCGCTCGAAGGTGAAGGACTTCCGGAGATAGAGAGGCTTGTCACTTCCGTTGCCGATCCATACGGCCTTCCAGCGGTTTGTCTCGTCCTCGAACCAAGTGCGGAAAATGAGGCTAGAGTGAGGCATCTGTTTGGGTCAGCAATCTCAAGGCAGGGAGGGAGATGGAGATGCTTGGTATTCACATAGGTTTGGTTCATGCTGTAAGGTGGCAACAGTCTCGATGACCGAGGGTACGACGTGTAGAACTCGTTGACGGAGCTGATGGCTTCATTCCCATGCTGGTCCCAGACGGTCACGGTCCAGTAGTAGGGCGTCGTCGACTTGAAGCCGTCCCGAGGGTTACAGAGGATGTTGCGCTGCTCATTGCTCTCTACGCGGTCAGAGTCGAAGCAAAGGCCGTGTTCGTCGACGGCATTGCTTTCCGACATGACGATGCGGTATGCAACCTGTTTGCCATGCTCGTCGGCGATGTCGAGCTTCCAGAAGACTCGGAACTCGTCAACGTCGATGCCGATGGTTTCGCCAAAGCCGTGAATGCCACAGCCGATGACCTGCATGGTGAATGTTGTTGCGTGAAGATAGTGTTGACGATCGATTCAGGCTTCGGGGTCTGCCTTTTGACGCGAAGCCGAGTTGCCCCTGGTTTGTCTTCGGGTCAAACTGGCCCGTTGGATGGGTGACCGCTCGATATCCTCGCGAGCCATTTCCTATTGTCTGACCTGACTTCCGAAGAGAAGGACCCACGATGCGGATCACTGGCTCCAGATGGCGTCGATGGAGAACGCCGGAAAACTCGACAAAGCCGGGCTTGTGTCTCCATCAGCCAGGTCATGATGGTGGAGGGGTGTCCCTAACAAGCTGGGCCTGGTCCACGCCGCTTGTTTGCATGAGCCCTTACCCTCCAAGTTCTGTCTGTGTTGGGGAAAAACATGGGGAACGAACGAACCATGTTTACGAAAGGCGGCGACATGTTGGCAAATCTTGCAAATGAAGGTGGTCATCACTCGGTCTAGATGCCCCCGAGGTCACCAGACAATGGAAAGCCCCTGTCTAATCCCCGGGCAGAGAGTGAGTCCCTGGCGTGCTGAGCCGAGAGTTACCCCATCACAGTCTGGCTAGTCAACTCCTCCGCATAGAGCGAATCCGGGGTAGCGCTATATAAACCACCAGCATCCCCAGACTTTGGCTCCATATCCCTCCTTCAACCTCATCTCATTCTTCAACGACAGTAGCCATGCCCAGCGGCGATGCCATCACCATTGCCTCGGCGGCCTTCCTGGCCGTCGGAGGTTTCCTCTTCGGCTACGACTCGGGCATCATCAGCTCCACCATTGCCCTTGATCACTTCAAGGCATATTTTGATTCTCCTAGCGATGACACTGCTGGAGGTATCGTCAGTTCCTTTCAAGGCGGCGCCGTTCTTGGCACTATGATCAACATGGTCTGGATCCCCATTCCATCAAAGTCTGTGACCAAGTGAGACTGACTTGTGACTTGCTTTCCTCTAGGCCGTTGCGGATATTCTTGGTCGCAAGATGACCATCTTCTCCGGGTCTGTGGTCTCGCTCCTCGGCTCGGCTCTTCAGGCCGGATCTACGTCAATGGCCATGCTCATTGTTGGCCGGTTCATCGGTGGTGTGGCCGTGGGCATGCTAACCAGTACGATCCCGATGTACGCCTCCGAGATCTCCATGCCCAAGTGGAGAGGTGCTCTGTCTGGTCTTCTCCAGTGGTTCCTCAGCTGGGGCTTCCTAGTGGCACAGTGGCTTGGTTATGGATGCTCATTCTCCAAGTCAGACTTTTCTTGTTCGTCATCCCAACCCGATGCGTGGTTCCATTACGTCTCGCTAACGATTTACAGGGCGATTTCCCCTCGCCTTCCAGTGCGTTCCTGCCCTGATCCTTGTGTCCGGCATCTGGTTCCTGAACGAGTCGCCTCGATGGCTCATGGAGAAGGATAAACATGAAGAAGCACGAATCGTCCTCAATAAGCTACGAAAAGGCGAGAATGCTTCCCAGATCGACCTCGAATTTATAGAGATCCGAGACGTCATCGCCGCCGACCGGGAGATTGGCAAGGTATCTGCCATGTCCATCCTCACAAAGCCCTCGTGGAGGAAGCGACTCTTGCTCGGATGTGGAATCCAGGCTTTTGGGCCTCTCTCTGGCATCAACGTTATCAACTAGTGAGTCATGTCGTCATTGGGTGTTTCAAATAGTTGCTAAGCCTTGACTAGCTATGGACCTCGAATCTACGAGCTCTTGGGCATCGGCACACAGACCTCGTTGATGATCATCGGTATCAGCGGTGCTCTCTCTATTGTCTACTGCACCATCGGCCTCTGGATGCTTGACAGGGTCGGCCGCGTCAAGCCACTCATGGTCTCAGCTGCCTTCCTCGGTGCTTCTCTTCTCGTCAACGCCGTCCAAGCACAGTACATCAACCCAGACAATGCCAACCAACTGCGCTCCATGGTCGCTATGAACTTTGTATTCAGCCTGTTTTATACTCCTCTGGGTATCATCTCCTGGGTCTACCCGGCCGAGATCTTTCCCGTTGAGGTACGCGCCCTCGGTAACGCCATCACCACGTTTACGAATTGGCTCGTCAACCTCGTCTTTGCACAATTTTCCCCAAGCGCACTCTCCCATATCGGATTTCGCTACTTTTACGTCTTCTTCGTCTTCAATCTCATCGCTTTCCTTTGCTTTTGGCTCTTTTACCCTGAAACCAAAGGTCGCACTCTGGAGCAGATGGATGTACTCTTCGGTGATCAGCTTGTCCCTCATGCACTGGATGACCCGGTTGGTGCTATGGCTATGCAGAAAGAGGGCTCGGTGTCGGCACATGTTGAAGAAAGGCAGGTTTAACTCGGTCTTTACAAGTATACACGCTTTTGTAAAGTCGAAATGGGGCGCGTTCCCATACAGTTGGTCAAAACGCTGCACAAGGTCAGGGGGCGGTGGCCCCAGAGCAACTCAGCAGAAGTAAGACAGCCGTAGCACAACTGAAGCTTATGCATTTCTATACACAGGCGCTTAGCTGCGAGCCAAAACGCGTCACGTTTTCCCTTCCAACTAGCTGTGCCATACGTGTTGAGTGAAATTAATTAAGCCCTTGGCAAAGGAGGATGGACGACACGCGATCGTCACTTTCAACATCACCACACATTTACATAGCTCTCCCTCTACTGTCTAGTCTATCGTACCACCCAGGTGCATTTGTAATCAATCAATCTTGGCATCGCCTTGAGATGGATTTGTCATCGCGACGGCCTCTTATAAACCATGACCCAGAGTTGAGAAGTTGCATTTCCATCCACCATCTGTTTGCGTTCAGAATCAATCTTTACTCTCAGGCTGCGACTATGGGCGCCAAAACGGTTCTGGTTACTGGCGCGAATGGCTACATCGGAAAAGCTGTAGCCTGCGCCTTTGTGCGTGCTGGATGGGTGACATACGGGCTCATCCGTTCCGTGCAGTCAAGCACCTCACTGACAGCGGAGGAAATCATACCAATCATTGGCAGTATCGACGATGTCGCCTCTCACAAACTCATCGGAGCACTTCTTCCATCGACCTTGGATGTCATCGCTTCTACCACGGAGAACACATTGGACTACGTGCCGCACTTCCAAAACATAGTTAGTCTCCTTCAGACTCTGTCAGTATCCAGCACGGAGAACGGTGTACGGCCACTGGTGATCTTTACCGCAGGAAGTAAAGATTATGGCGTTGGACCTCATCTCTCTGATGACCCTGACGTGGCACCACATGACGAATTGTCGGAGCTTCGTCCACCTCCCTTTGCTGCTCCCCGAGTGCAACATGCACCAAGAATCTTCGACAGCACCAACGCTTTTGCGGCTGTTCTTGTCCGGCCGACCAATGTCTATGGCCGAGCGTCAAGCTATTACAGTGTCTGCTTTCGAGCTGGCTCTAGGGCAGCGTCGGCCGAGAACCCACGAGACCGGATTCTTATCGCGCCAGCACAGCCCAGTTGGATATGTCATTCATTGCATATTGACGACTGCGCTGAGGCATATGTCGCCATCGCTTCTGCACCTCGACAAACCGTCGAGGGTGAGGTATTCAATATCTCATCCGAGCGCTACGAAACGGCTGAACAGATCATCAACGCAATCATCAAAGAGTACGACATCGCAGGCGGAGTCAAGTATGTAAACCTCAAAAGTGTTGAAGCTCATGAGCATGCTTCACTGGCAATGGCGATTGGCTTTCCACAATGGACAAGTTCGAAAAAGTTGAGGATGGCCACTGGGTGGACAGACCATCGTTTGCCGTTCTCGAGCGCATTTCATCTCTACCGACTATCTTATGAAGCAGCTGCGCAGTTGAGAGACGAGAACGTGGGCAAGATTGGGAAAACCATTAACTCACTAATGTCTACCGTTGAAAGTGTATGATATTAAATTACATCCTGGACCATCATCCCCCTCTTTTTGCTGCCTTCTTCCTTGATACTCGCCCTCTATTATCTTTAATACCAAAGCCCCGAGGAGGGAATTGCCTCGCGCCTGGAAACCCCAGTATCGCTCGCTCGTCTTTTCCTTTTACCAGAGATATCTGCCTGTGCTTGGCCGGCGGCTGCATCGTGGCACAGTCAAAGTCAATAAGCATAGCCGCCCCACGTTCCTCATTCCAAAGCATGTTTCGATCCCGCATGTCATTGTGAGAGACGCCGTGTGCAAGAAGAAGCCTCTTCAATGACTCTTGTTGTTCCTCGGCGTAAGGCCTCTCGGGCATTCGATCCCCTACCCATGATAACAGTAGCATATGGAGGATAAGGTGTCTGAAGATCGACGCTTCCGAGGTGAACAGGAACGACGTGCCCTTGTACCGAGTCCAGTCTTGAGTAGACCTCCGACTCGTGTTCAATGCTCGGCAGGGCAGCGGCAAAGGTTCCCTTTCCAACAAATGTGTAACCGTGTTTCCGCAATGAAAGCTTGAAGAGCTGTCCCCTTGCCCCATACTTGCCATCTACAGGCTGGCAGTAGCGGTAACGATAACACGGCTCGCCTATCTGAGTGTTTAAAAGCTGTATAAACTCGCCCATGTCGATATGGTGGCGAGAGCCCCCTTCTGGAGAACGATGCAGAGCCACATTGGGACACTTCTCGTCGAGCAGACCCCGCCTTTTGAGGCCCAAGAGGCAGGCTTGCGTGCAGTACTGCTGAGCGTCAAGCTCGAACGACCCGCCAGTGCTCGCAGAATGCTCACTTTCCGAGGTCCTCTTCGTTCTTTTTTTTGGAACCACTGACTGCCTCTGGTATCGATGTCTGGAAACCTGCGTCGTCATTGTGGTGGTCCTCGTCACTATCGGTGTCGCCGGGGCCACTCCCAACCTCCACGAGCTCTATATCCATGCATGATGACCTAGTAAGCCGAACAGGCGGAGACTGAGAGGGATCGTTTTTGGGAGATGGAGATGATGCAACATATGATGCAGTTGATGGTGCTTTAGGTGATGATGATGGAACCTCTGCGGTCGGCTCACGCATTTCAGGATACGGGTTGGGCCATGTTTGAAGCCTGGCCTGCTCTCGTAGAAGCCACTCTTTTGTCTTTCTAGGCTCCAGGAAGCTCTTCAAACAAAAAGCCGACAGCTGCGCAACTCCTGTAAAGAAGAGATCGGTGGCCTCGCCCTCGGCATCCTTGTCTGGCTGCACCATGTGATGATACAGCACCTGAGCATCTTGATCAATCCGTAGAAAGATGAGGGAATGGCCCCCAGTGAGATACCCGAAGGTGCTTCGGCAGCAAACCATGTAGTGGAAGATCTGAGCCAAGGCCTTGGCAACTTTTTCATCGCTCCGATCATTATCACGGTCATGGCCGGTGGATAACTTGTGGCCCAATACGCTTGAGAGCTTCAGTGGGTAGTACTTAGCGTCGACACTTGTCGTGCTGTCGCTGGATTTCGTCGAAAGTAAGTCATGGCTTATTTGTAGGGATTTGAAGAGGTGTTGATGGCAGTATCTGAGGTATTCTTGGAGGGTGGTACGTTGTACGTCAGCCCCCCTGAGCCTTTGCGATTCATCGTTCTCGGACATGCCTGCTAACTGTGACCCTGCCATTTTTGATGGCGGAACTATTATGAGTGCTTGAACGACGCTGGCATTATGTTTTAACAGGTGTTGTTGATGGAGAAGTGGGATTTCATGCTGTGTCGTACAATTCACATCCCGAGTAAAGAAAAACCAGCATCAACAATCGCGTGATGCATTGGAAAGTAGTTTAACCTCGTAGCATACCCAAAGGTCAAACCAAAGCAACCAAGTCAGAGATGTACAGTTTCAAGAGGTTTCTTAAAGCATCAAGTCACTAACCGCCTTGAGAAGGTGGACATGAAAATCTAACACCGGTTGGAAGTGTATTGGCTGGTGTAGGCAATCTACCAGACTCCCTACTTACACAAATTAAACCAGCTTACACAAGAGTGACTACAGGAAGTTCCTCCTCCATCTCCTCCTCCGGTTTTCGTCCCAACATTTCCTCATCAAGGAAAATGAACCCTAGCCTCTGATATTCTTCGCCTCCCTTCACTTTTGTAACAATCAAAGCCTGGTATTGATCATCGTACCCTTCCTCCATCACCTTCAACAGAATCAAGGCAAAAATTTCCACCCCCTCTAAACTCTTCACAATCTTCAACGCCTCCTGCGGAGCATCTTCAACCGTGAAGTCAAAGTCGAAGCGGGAGTGAGTACCCTCAGGTTTGCCGGTTGCCGTCCGAACTTTCGGATTGTTGTCATAAGGGAAGCCTGCTTTGGTAGGGTCCCAGTCCTCGATAGCAAGATAGAGACGCTCCATTGGCGCCCGTATCTTGATCCTCGCGTCCGTTACCTCGCCATAAGGATTTAAGCCTTTAAGATTCACCTTGACGTCCAGGACCTTGGCCAAGGTATCGTAATCCTGTTCGACGCCTAGGCCGGGAATTCCATCCATGGATGCCCATGACCAGGACGGTGATCTGTACCCTTGTACTCGTCTACATCTCAACCCTTGCCATAGAAGTCCTTCTATGAGGTGGGAACGCCAAAGCCCAGCCACATATTCGTCGTCAAGCCATTTTGCAAAGACGCTGGCAAGACCAGACATGGCGGGGAGTTTATCAGAAGCGTTTGTGAGCTTCCGTGTTCCGTATAACCAGAGAAGGCTGTACCATGATCCCAGCAATGCCGCTTTATTGCTGGAAATTTTGTTGTCTTTAGAGCTGTGTGGTTCCATTTCCTCGGACCCTTCTTCCAACTTCTCGTGTACGCTCTTGAATCGATCTTTGAGGGACAGACCATCTTCGCCTCGAAACCCCTCGTTGCATTCAAAAAACAGTTGCTGAGTGCCATAAATAAGCATGCGATGTGACAGAACACGTTCCTGTAGACCCCAGGCGCGATCCGAGAGTGGCTCATCCGGCATAGATAGGTAGTCGCTGGAGATGGCTTCCTCATGAAGGGGTAGGTTAAACGCCAAAGCTTGCCCTCGTAGGCCACCAGATGTGTACCCGAGCTCAACGTATTCCCTGGTCGGTCTCTCTCCAAAGAGTCCTTCAGAAGTGTTCTTGGCTCCTGAGGCAGCGATAGTCAGATACGCGTTGCAGTAGATGGACAGCATCTTGGCCGATTCTCGCTCCCAATTCTCGTGGTCATCTTGACATATGCAGATGCTGTCTATCCACAGATATCTCACTCCTAGCTCTCGTGCCAGTTTAATAGCATCTTGGTGCGTCTTGGGTAGGTCGGATATTATGATTTGGCGCTTTCGATCCGCAAGCGTGGCTTGAGTTGTAGTGCATGCCTGCTCATTACCCCAGCAATAGCTTCATAATAGACATTAGCCACCATACACTCCTGACTACTGCTCATACAATGCCGGCTGAAATACCTTAGGCATATATATTTTCCACATTCATGTGTCTCGGTCTCGCGGAGCCTCACGTGAGGACTGTTGGCATCGACACCTACGTCGATGACTCGAGATGGCAACTGTGTCTCGCCAGGACTGCAGTTAGGATGCTCATTGCACTCCTTCAACCAGTCGCTGGCTCTTGAGATTGCCTTCAAAGTTCCTCCGTGATGTTCGACTGGTCGGCCGCGAATGATCGACTGGAGCGGATCACCTGGGGACGTCAACACCAAACAAGGGTCAAATGAACTGCGTAATCTCACCATCTCTCACGCAAAGTCCAATCGCCGCCACCAGCCTCACCTCTTTCTTCTCTGCTCCATCCGTCAAACTCATGACCCAAAATCCATCTCCCCCATTCTCTCGCTTCACAATCCAAAGTTCCCATAATGGCCAGTCGTACCGGGTCATCGTATCGGCCTCCCATTTCGGCTTCAGCTCTTCCAACTCTGACTGGCATGATTCTACCTGCTTAAGAATCAGGCGGCAGAGATGACAGTTCAACTCTGTTGCGGAATTTCGCAAGGCTCCGAGGGTCTGATGATGGGAGTAGCCTCTAATGTCTTCAGGCCATCGGTAGAATGGTTGGAGGTATGGATACCCGCTTACTTCAACGTCGAGATCCGGTGGGACGGAAGAAAGTGTTTCCCAGGGTATGCCCCTGCATAGATTGCACAGGATCATGTTTTGATGTCTGAGACGGTTGGTTTAGGAAAAGACTCGAGTGCTTGGGATCTAAAGAAAGATTAACGCCCTATTTAGCCTATGATCTGACAGTGTGTGAGTAAGAACTCGGACTGTGTTCCTAATGGTGCAATAATTGAGGAAATGAAAGAAAAGTCAAGCCAGACTCTAAAAGGAATGAGAATCGCGCGGAATGCTGACGCCCAGACGTTTATATAACGGAGCGCCAAGTGTGAAATAAGATCGTATGACTCTGACTCAGACGCCAGTTCACTTGCGGCTGTTATTCTCCACTGCTATTACGCGGAAACCCTGCCATGAAATAGGCAGCATCTGATATGACCCTCAAATGCTGACTGCATGGTCGCGTCCAGACCGTCAGCCCGCATCATAACAACCCCACATCATATGTCAAGTTGTTGGGTGGTTTACGCCTCTGTTTTCCCTGATGGTCGCGTAGCAAGCATCCAATTACTGGTATCATATTGAAGAATGGCCAATGACAACATCTGTTTCATGAATGACGCAATGATATATCTGCTCGAGAGATGACTGGTTTCATGGCCAAGCTCCAGCATCAGTTTCCTATTGTACAGCTCAAAGCGTCACAGAATGAGGTGTCACTTTTCCTCACCAAGGTATCACTTGATTGGTGTCTTCTAATTGGATTGGTCCCCTGTTTAACCACAGCATATGCTTATACCGCGGAAAGAGGCATGGATTATAAGTGGTAGCTGTCCCTTTTCACACGGTGTAAGACGAGTTGGATTGATAAGTGTTAGAATTGTCGGGATGACCCCAACTCTGCTACTCATCTATTCCCTGGAATGTTCACGAGAAGAGTCTTTGGTACATACTGGCTCATCTCTCTATTCAACTCGTTCGATCTGAGCCCTAGCCCAAGTCACCCATAGCAAAGAACAACATGTCGACAGATGTCACAACCACAACAACGCGCCCTACCCCAACCGCCCGTCACTTGCTTGTGACTTCGCCTCGTACCGCATCGAATTTGCTCGTCCGCATCCTTAACTTTGAGGGACAGGGCGCCCAGCCGATAAAGAGCAGCGGGTACTTTTGGTTGCCGTCGATCCTCAAGCGCTACGCGGTACAGGGGAAGCCCATGTCTGAATGGACGACCGAGGAGAAGAAAGACATCGACGAGGTTGAGCAACAATGCTTCGACAACCTGCTGGATTATATAAAGAATGCCGAAAGCGAAGGCCAATTGGTCTTGTTCAAGGAGCACGCTCTGCTGCTGAACCATCCGTTCTTCGAGTCCGAATTCGCTCACGGGAAAGGCACTACGATTGGCGAACCCACGGTGTTGGGGAGTGGCACACGCTCTTCATTGAACAAGACTGTGCTTTCGGACGAATTCCTCAAGACCTTCAAGCCAACATTTCTTATCAGGCACCCGGCTTTATCACTCGCCTCGATGTATCGCGCGGCACGCAGCGACGTGTTGGGCCGTCCGGACAAAGAGCCCAGCATGATTGAGAGGTCTTCGACCTGGAGCAGGAGTCTATTTGACTTTTACGAGGCCGAGCATGATAATGGTGGAGAGCGGCCGCTTGTACTGGATGCAGATGACATGATGACCTCCCCAGAGCTAATGTTGAAGTACGCCAGGTTTGCCGGACTGAATCCCGACAAGTTACGCTTCTCGTGGGAAAAGGCATCCCAAGAGGAGCTCAACAACATGTCAGCTATGGCACGAATGATGCTGAGTTCACTTAGCGCCAGCGATAGTGTAAATCTTGACAAGGTCGCTGGCGATCTTGATGTTGCTGCAGAGGCGGTCAAGTGGCGGGCCGAGTTCGGTGACGAGGCTGGGAGCAAACTGGAGAGCTGGGTTCACGCAGCCATGCCTGATTACGAGTACATGCGATCAAAGAGGCTAAAGATCTAGTTTAGAGTACCTTACTTGAAATGGGCACTGGGAACTAGACACTGAAGGCTCCGCTCCCCCTTCTTGGTCATTTATGACTAAGAAAGCTCCTTAATGCAATGGTAGTCCCATAAATAAGTAGCGCGTCAGTCGCCAACTAAACCCCTCAGCCGCATCTTTTCGAAAGTATCAATATGGATCGACCAACACAGACGCCATGCGGCCTATGTCTAGGTGTCATTCGTTGGATCATGGATTACTGCGGGCCACGTGGGAAGGCCCAACGGTGTGAATGGCATCAGGATATCCAGCATCTACAGGATTCAGCGCGGTCTTGCCCTCTATGTTCTAGCATATGGGACCTTTCGTTGTCAGAGAAGTATTCCATGGCTACATCACTGCTTGCAGGTGCCACCCTAAATTCATCTCCCCAGCTTCTATTGGAAGTTGTAAATGCAAAGAAGACCGAAGGGATATCTTGGGCCCTCCTGCACACGACCATGGACGTCAGAGAACTGGGATTGGAGTACGTCTGTATGGACACGATTGGAATCTCGTCCCAACCTGCACGCAAAGGTAAGCTACATTCAAGAAATGAATGGAACGCTTTTCTTGAAAGATGCTTATGTTGTATGAGAAGACCTGGAGCATCCAAAAGTTTGGCGGTTCGGTAAAGCCAATGAGCAAAGAACACTGTCTGAAGATCGAATCGCAACTCTGAATGGATGGCTTCAAGACTGTGAATCAAATCACGAGGTCTGTCGCCCGGCGGCAAATCAGTACCCAACACGCATGCTTGACGTTAAAGCCGACGGAACTCTTCGTATCGTCGCAAGGGACCAGATCCAGCACAACAAGCACCCAATTCGTTATGCAACTTTGAGCCACTCCTGGGGCCACCATGTGCCGATAAAAACCACGACAAAGACAAAATCTCTCTTTGAGGAGTCCCTTTCGGTGGATTTGCTTCCGCAAACCTTTCGAGATGCTGTCAAGATCACACGGTCTCTCGGTATCCGCTACCTCTAGATTGATTCCCTGTGCATCATACAGGATGACCCAGAGGGCAAGCAGAGGCAGTTCAAATGAGGGACATATACTTGGGGAGCACAATCAACATCGCCGCCAGCGACGCTCTAGATAGTACCCAAGGTTGTTTTCTAAAAGACAACGACGCCATGGACTCAGTGATGGCGAGTTCTCTTGATCCCAGCGACGGAGCTGCCATGGAGGGGCCCGGTCCTCGCGTTTTCGTTTACCAGCAACAAGATCAGCAACTGAGCAACATGATCAGATTCCAAGCCCGAACGCCCCGAAAGATTCAGGGAAGTACACATTGAGCACCCGGGGCTGGGTGTTGCAAGAGGAGCTTCTCTCGCACCGTATCGTACATTGTATGAAGCCAGAGATGCATTGGCAATGCAGATGTTTTTACAAAACACAAGCTGGCGAGATGTTTGAAGAATTGGAACTACTAGGTGACGATCGTAACTTGAAGCTTGCACCCTCGAGGCGGAAAGAGCGCATCTGGCATGAGTGGATTGAAAACTATTCCACAAGAGACTTTACATTTCCAGCCGACAGAATCGCAGCAATGGCTGGGATTACAAGTCACTATCAGCAAATAACGGGCTATTCGCCACTCTTGGGCTTATGGAGGGAATCATTTGCTGTGGACCTTCTATGGCTTCGAATAGGACCAGCGGAGGAGTCTGGCATGGCCAACATACCCTCTTGGACTTGGCTGTCTTGCAATGCCCCAGTTTTCTTCGACTTCTGGAACCTCTCGAACCAAGATCTTGAGACCAAACAAGACCATGTTCTCTTATCTACTTGTAACATCACCTGGACCGGCCTGGCAATGGCATCCAGCGTGCTGTCGACATCCCTGGTCATCAAGGGGCCCCTTCAGGATCTCCGCTTCCGAATCGCCCCAGAATCCGGATTTAACCCTCCTTATTTTCACCTAGAGGGGGAAGAATTGGACCCTTCTAACCCGATTCCTTGGTCTTGCGCGGGACAATTTGACGATGCAACCATTTCACGAGATGGCTTCAATACTTATACTTGCCTACTCGTACGATCAAGGTTCCAAGAGAAATCTAAATATTGTAGGGATACGTTTCTGATCTTAGAACCGGTGGCAAGTTCCTCGCACGAGACACCAACTCGACACTCCAGCTTTCGCCGGATTGGTATCGGGTCGATTCGCAACCAAGAGAGTGCCTTTTTATTGGCCAAGGAAAAGGAGCTGGAACTCTACTGAAGACAAGAGATGGCTGGCTCTATAGTACATCATGTTGTTCAGAAGAATAGCCCGACTATATTTGGGGCTGTTCCCCTCTCTCTCTGGTATTGTTGTCAGTCCGTTATCGAACCCAAAACTGTGTCACCTTGGGTGCCCTCTCGCGTGCGACCAAATATTTATGACAATATCCTACAACGCCCTCACACTATTCTCATCTTTAGAACGCCTTGAATCGATGAAGAAAGTGGTGTTTCGCATGCTGGCGAGCTGCAAACTATGCCCGATGCCAATATTTCCACAGCGGTGCACAGGTATAGCCGACGCTGTCTGTTAGAAAACTCGCCAGATTATGATAGAAGTAACACCACATCATTGTCGCCACCGCCGCCGGGGTCTTTGCGAGATTTTGTCAAGTCCTGTCACTCCGTTCTCGGGCCAATAGCCAGATTCATCGAGTTTGGTGCAGAAATCCTGGACCGCCTGTAACTTGGGGTTTGCACTGTGACCAAGTGACCAATTGAACCAGGGCAATACTCGGGCCTATTATTTTAGCTCAGTGGCTGCAATCTGCCGATTTTCTTCGCTTCTATGCACCCCGCATATTTTTCCAACTCTGGCAGGCCGAGGTGTTGGAGCCCCCCTCTTTGGCCCATACTCCTCGGATCATTACCCTTTGGATAAACGTTCCTTCTTGTCATTCCCGCTTTAGCTGCCGTATGCCAAGCTTGGAGTAGTTCCTCGCACGATATTACCGAGGCACCCACCTCCTTTCTTGGAACTATTGGCTGATTGTTCTATCTAGGATCATCCGTTCACCCCGCAGGAACCAGGCACATCTATGCAAAGAGTTTATCCTGAGACATGTATATAATAAAGCTCTTGCCCCTCCTTCTCCAGACACTCCTCAGTCGGGCTCAGGAGGCTGGCAGTGAGCTAAACACCTACTTGTCTGATAGTTGTTCGTCACCGGGCACCATGCGCGTCAACTTCTCGACCCTGCTGCTTCCCAGCCTCCTCCAAGGGCTGGGTGTATGCGCGGCTCCCAACAAAGGCAACGATGATTTCGCCGCCAAATGCGCCAGCCTCAAGAAGTCGCTCAAACTCCCCGACACCACCGTATACTTCACCCAGCATGTCCCCTCGGGCACCAACCTCACTTTCCCCGACAACCACCCGACCTGCGCTCCTAACTATCAAGTTATGAACGTTGAGGTCTGCCGTGTGGCCATGCTAGTCAAGACGGGGCCTACCTCAAACGTTAGCATCGAAGCTTGGCTTCCTTCGAACTGGACAGGTCGGTTCTTAGGAACTGGCAATGGTGGATTAGCTGGCTGTATGCCCTACAGCGATATGGCATACGGCAATAGTTTCGGCTTCGCTAGCGTTGGCACGAACAACGGACACAACGGAACCTCAGGCCTACCCATGTACCGCAATCCAGGCGTGGTTGAGGACTTTGCCTATCGTGCGGTGCACACTGGTGCTGTGATCGGAAAGAAGATCACCCGGGACTTTTACGGCAAGAAGTTCAAGTCCTACTTTCTCGGCTGCTCGACCGGTGGACGTCAAGCAATGAAGTTGGCACAGAGCTTCCCTGAAGATTACGATGGCTACGTGGCGGGTGCTCCGGCTATGCGCTGGAATGGTCTTCAGGCACGCTCTGGAAGTTTCTGGGGCATCACTGGTCCTCCTGGAGCCCCTACGCATGTCACTCCAGATGAGTGGAAAATGGTGCACAAGAGCGTCCTGGCTCAGTGCGACGAGCGCATTGACGGCGTCGATGACGGCGTGCTTGAGGACCCTACCCTCTGTCAGTACCGCCCCGAGGCTCTCATCTGCAGCAAGGGCCAGACCAAGGACTGCCTGACCAAGGCCAAGGTTGAGACGGTCCGCAAAGTCTTCTCACCTCTATATACCACGAATGAGACATACATCTACCCTCGAGCAGTCCCTGGTGCGAACGCTCTCTTCAACTTTGTTGTTGCTGAGACCCCATTCATCTACTCGACAGAATGGTATCAGTATGTTATCTGGGAGGACCCTAAGTGGAACCCCGATACGATTGGACCCAAGGACTACGATAGAGGTGATGAGATGAACCCCTATGACATTGAGACTTGGAAGGGAGATTTGTCCAAATTCCACAGTCGTGGCAACAAGATGATTCACTGGCACGGCCTCCAGGACGGACTTATCAGCGCCGAGAACTCAGACGACTACTATAACCACGTGTCTCGAACAATGGGCCTTAATAGTAGCCAGCTGGACGAGTTTTACAGGTTCTTCCGCGTTAGTGGGTGTGGCCATTGCAGCGCCGGAGACGGGGCTTCCCGCATTGGAAACAACGCCGGAAACATGGGCGGAAAGACTCCAGATAATAATGTGCTTCTGGCTATTGTGAAATGGGTCGAGGAGGGCGTTGCGCCAGAGACGATTGGCGGCTACAGGAACGTCGGCGGAACTGCAGATGGCGCATTTGATTACGAGCGTAGGCACTGCCGATACCCACGCCGCAATGTCTGGGACGGAAAGGGAAGCGTGAAGAATCCTGATAGTTGGAACTGTATCTAGGCCTGTTGTGGCTGTCACATATGCAGGGGGGTTGTCGTGAATATATTGTATGTTACTCTAAGATACAATAGTCAGTCCTTAAAACTCAATATGAAAGCCAGGTTATGCGATTATACGTAGTTTATACAAGCCTTAAGTCTTCCAAAGGTAAAAAAGGCTGGATATTAAAGCTAGCCGAAGATGATAGTATTTAAACACTATGCTCTTTACATAGGGACATTAAAGCTATACTTATGACTCCCAGACAGCTTTCTCTCAAATTTGCCTAGCTTAAAGAATCCAGTTGTCTGTTTAGGCGCCGAAATAGTCACCTGCATCACTTTCTTCTTGATTTGCCAATGAACTGCCAGATCACCCCGGAAAGCTGTCACAACCTTGGCATGAACATTCTTGAGCCCCATTTGGACTCCCACTGAAGGCGTGATGTTCCAGTTTCGGTAGCCAAAACCGGCAGTGCCGCTTGCGGCCTGAATGCCAGCCACCCACTCAGTCAGAATGTAGGTTGGTGCTCCTCCCCAAGGATGGGAAAGGCTGGTGAAGAGACCAAGGCCAGGGTCTCCATCTTGATTCACATACTCCCAAGACGTTCCTGTGCTTGTCCTCTGATTTGAGAGCATCGGTGTCCACAGGCTCTTGATAAGATTCAGGGTCACCTCGGCAGCTTCTCCAGTGTCCTGAGCCACGAGGGCTGATATCAGGAAGCCGTTTGTGTTGGGAGAGATGTTGGTTGCCGGATCAGAAGAGTTTGACTTGGTTGAGTCCTTGTAACCAGGTTTGAGTTTGAGCTGAGGAAGCAATGACAAGAAGCGATTCGCTCTGCTGCGGTTGGCTATGCCTGAGGTGATGCAGAAGGCCATGCCGGAGACAGAAAAATCATTCATCTCGGCTGTAGACAGACCGTAGACGCCCATCTTCTCGTTCCAGAGTTCCTTATTGATCGCCGACGCCAACTTGGTCGCAATCGATTCGTACATCTTAGCATCGCCGTCTTTGTTCAAAGCCTGTGCAACGTGAGCCATTGTTCTTATTGCCTCCACTAATGCGCAGTTGACTGCAGAGCCACCATTGGAGGGCCCAAGAAAAGCCCCAAAGAGCTGCAACAAGCCAGTCGTGGAGTTGATGCCATTCGTAACAAAACCAAGATTGCTCTTCCAGCTGTCCCAAGTCGCCTCGGCAAAGGCCAGGTCGTTGCTGCGACGAACATACTCTGTGAAGGACAAAACTCCTAGAATCTGATAGTCCGGGAGAATGATCTCATAAACATCGTTTGCCTTGCCAAAGTATCTTCCTCCACCGCGAGCGAAGGCGAGATTGTCCGTATCCGGGTTATAACCAAGTGGAGGAGCGTACGGCATGAGACCAGTGGGGGTCTGCCAATCGACGAATGTCTGCAGAGTATCCCTGGCTAGTTCATACCTCGCGGTGCTTGTTCCAATGATTCTCATGGTGTGCAAGAAATCGCCAAGCCATAGCAGTCGGTCACGTTTCGGACCATCCAGGCAGGCGGCTCGGCGGTTCTTATTCACGCCATACTCTCGGATGGTGCCATCGTCGGAAGCATCTGTCATTGGGTTTCGATATAGCTCAGTGCCGTTCTTGGTGTCGTAAACGACAACGTTTCTAAACCAACCGGCTTGATCTTGCCAGCCACCAAAGCCCCAAGAACCGAGGGTGTCAGGGATTCCGCCAGGAATTCTTGCCTCCCCGATTGGATAATCGCGTAACGTGACGTTGAATATCTTGGTACCGTCGATGGAGACTGCGAGATTCTGTCGGTCATCAAGGACAGTTTTGAGCCGGTACCACTTGTTGCTCCTGACTTTGAACGGGACGTCGAAATTGTCGAGGTGCCAGGACGTAAGAGTCGTCACATTAACAAATGAGTAGCCGTAACCGAGAACAACCGTATTGGGTCGGAAGATTGTTTTGTTGGCATTAACGTAAGGCTGTTCCTGGGCAACCAAGTTGAGTTGAATGCCTCGAGCAGGGGACGCTACCGGGAACGCCTGGAAACAACCCAGAGTGTGTCAGCTATTGATCAGATGTGAGAGAAGTCAAGCTATAGCAGTGAACATACCACAGTCCAGCCGATGCCTCCCTTGTCAATCTTGGTTTCGAACTCGAGAGTGTAATTCTCAAAGAAGGTACCCTTGGCAGAAGTACCAGCTCTCATGCCTCGCACGTAAGCGCCGCTTTCGGAGTCAATCTCCCACATGGTGTTTTGAGATCCTGCCTCCACGCAAGCCGCCACGGCAGCCCTGGCACCGAGCTATTGAGTGTCAAGCTATGCCGCATAATAGGGGAACACGGAGGGCCTCACCTTCCAGATATCATTCAGCTTGTCGTCATCAGACACAAACTGACCAGGCAGGTTGTTGATGTCAACAACGGGAATGCTCGGTACGAAGCCAACAGCGGAGAAAGTTACGCTTCCCTTAGTCAGAAGCCGGATAGACTGCCATCTTTGGCCCCCTTGGAGCAAAAATGCATCAATTCGTCCAGACTTCTTGATTTCGTAAGTTTCAACGCGATATGTGTTGGCGAGGGCAACAGCAAAGGGGAAAGGGCCGTCGCTGAATGGTTGATCGAGGCCTAAAATCTCCTCAGAATACTTGACCTCGATTTGAACCGGCCCCGAAACAGTTTTGACGTCAAAGAATGGATATCCAGCTACCTCGTAGCCATAATCCAGTGTTGCCACTGGAGACTGCTGGTCCAAGTGAAATGGTTTAAATCGGCCCTGGGATGTAGAAGCACGCCGGCCGAGCGCGAGGCCAGCAGGGAGAAAAGCACGGTTGCTGATGCTCAAGGTTAGCATAGATAATATAGAGATGTGGTAATAACCCTAGAGCTTATAGAAGTGAGAAGTAGTAGAAAAGGGCAACGAAACAGACCTGCTAGGCGTCTGATAATTACCAGGCGAAGCTATGCCGAACACAGGCAGAAGCAAGAGGGTTACCCAACAGCTAATGGGTAGAAATAGCGAATTGATCATGCTGTTTTGGATGGGCAATGACAAGAGCTGAGTGATGAAAGTAGAGAAGAATAAGAGGGTGAGTTGCAGAGTGAATGAGGGCAGGCCTCAAAGGAGATTTTATGCCTTCGCTGAAGGAGTTTGGCCCTCGATAGTCTCGATATCTAAATGGCCGAGATGCCCGAGGCACTCTCGCAGAAGAATTAAAGATAGGCCGAGGACATGATGAAGCCCTGTCTTCCCCACAAGTCGGCCCATGTGTAGGGTCAAGCCGAAGTCTGGGAATGCTCAAATCTGCGGGGTCTCCACACCCTCGATGCTGGAATGACCTGGAGGTGGGAGACAATCTCGATGGGGATGAACTAGTATGGCCATTTTAGATGACAGGTCGCTTACATCGTACTCGATTGACTGATGATTTTTCTACCAGACCAATCCAGGTGCAGGGTGGCGAAGACGATGTGAAAGGGGGAATACGCGGACCTTGGGGAAGTTTCGAAGGAATACGAGGGACCAAAGGAAGTTTCGGACGCGTAATTTCTTTTGGCCATGGAAGAAGTGGCTATGAATACTAATGACGTAGCGATCTACTTCTTTATGTAGTACCAAACGCTTGAGTACAGGGGAGTGACTATGCCAGGTCGGAGGCAATGTAGAAGTGCTATAGGCGCCCGTCTTGTTACGCTGCTGGATGCATATTGGGCGATCAGCTAGGTGCACCAGCTGCCTTTTAGAGCCCACGTCGCAATATGTTCCACAAGCGGCAAAGGAATCAACCCCCCGCGTCGGCGCCTTGTCATGGCAAGTTCCAAGCGCCTCGGCCATCCGCTTCCCATGATCCAGCCGGAAAGACGCAGTGTGAATTCAAGACCCAATAGGACACGAGGCAATGATCAACACATTGTGCATATTCGACATCACTCGTTGCGCCGACATATTGTCCCCGGACGGTCGCTTCCCACTCCATGATTCCATGGCTAGGAGTTCTGTAATTGCCCGACTTGGCGCCGGCCTCGCTAATCCCGGAGCAGCGACGCGCATGGACTAGATAGAACTCGCTAGTTTAGTGCTGAAGTCGGAATTCGTACAGAATACGAGCTGCGAACAGTGCCAGGGAGGTCAAAGATTTACGAGTATTCATTCATTTCTGGGGCCGAATTCCACCTGCCAAGTCTCCTTGATTCAACCCACCCCATGTCTCCATGAGACTTCTTTCGCTGCGGGTGTGCTTTTCGGTACTTGGACTACCAGCATGTGTGTCTTGAGGTCGGGACCCAAATTCGGGCAATTATCAGAAAGAGGCCGGTTGGGTGAAGGGCAAGAGAACAGGTTCAGGGCAGGGTCCTCAACATAGCTTGTCGTCGCTGTAATAGTGTGCAAATGTCGGCGAAGAGTCGAGTAATATATCGGGCAAAGGTAGGTTCATGCGCGGGGGCGATAGGACACTAATGTAGGTAAGGCCTGAGATGGAAGAACTAAAGCGAAAGTGAGAGGGAGGATGAAAATCCGGGGGAAAGACCAGCCCCTTCCGGCTCCACGGAAGTATTTGTAGTATTCCACCATGTCCTCGAAGTTTCCCGCAAGCAGCATAACATGTGCGAGCATGGAACGGTTCGTAATTGTTGTTAGGGGGTTGAGTGGAGAGGACAAGTGAGTTGAGTTCCTTCAAAGTGGGGGTTAATAAAAATAGCATCGGTCTGAGGGTTCAGGGTCTGTGGTCGTCCTTGCTAATAATTAGTTATAACATTCATAGCCCTTTCCCTGTTTAGCTACCCCTTAGTTTAAAAGCAGAGATAATCCGAGGCGGGCTAGGCTGGGCTAAGTAATTCCGGGGCTTTTAGTAGTCTTAACCTAGCTAGGAGTAAGAGTTTTTAAAAAAGATAAGCTCTAAGGAACTTAAATATAATAATAATAATAATAAGCTATTAATTAAAATAATAAAAAATATAATTAATAATATATAATAATATTAAAACTTAATATTATATATAATTATAAATTATTTTTTTATTATTAAAATTATTATTAAAATTAAAATTATTATTATTTTTATAATTATATAAGCTAAAATATATATATTATATATTTAATTAAATAAATTTAATTAATTAAACTTATTAATTTTTATTTATTATTAAAGTTTAATTTAATATTAAGCCTTAATATTAATACTTTTTAAGTTTATAAAACTTTAATATTAATTCTAAGTATTAATACCTCTAAATAAACTTATAATATTAATAACTTTTATTTTTTAATATAATTATAATTATTATATAGCTTTATTTTACTTAAAATAAAAATTAATATATTTTAATTAATTCTTAATAATATTAATAATAAAAGCTTTATACTTTAAGCCTAAGGCCTTAATAAGCTTAAATTAATAAGGTTTATTTATATAATTATTAATAGCTTTAATAATATATTAAAATTAGCTTTATTTATAATAAATAAATTACCTCTTAATTATTTAAAGAAGTTAAAATCCCCTTTATATAATAGCTCTTCTTTTTAATATTAACTTTTTAATTATTCTTATAACTCTTAACTATTTAAAAAGGCTAAAATTATTTTTATTATTTTTATTAAAAGAGGTTTAATTATAACTAATAATAACTATTAATTAATTAGTAAATTAATTAAAGACTAGCTAACTAATTAATAATATATTAATATAATTATAATAGCTATTTTTTAAAAAGACTTTTACTTAATAAATTAAAGTAACGCAACTAATACCTATTAATAAGCCTTTTTATATAATTAAAATAGCCTTATTAAAAAGCTTTATAAGTTTTATAAAAATACTAAAGGCGCTTATAATTAATTATAAGAAATAATATTATATAAAGCTATTTAAAGTATTATAATAAGTATATAGCTTACTTAATTAAAGGTTTAAGTTAAACTTATAATCTTTAAATATAGCTTTTTTTTTATTTACTTAATTTCTTTTTACTTAGTTATAATACTAATAAAAGAATTAATTTTATTAAAAAAAAGCTTTTTTTATTAAAGGCCCTTAAAATAAAACTCGAGATATATAAGTATTTTACTTAAAAAGAAATTATATTTCTTAAAGGCTTAAGACTTAAAAAAAAAAATATAAGCCTATATAAAATATAGCTTATAACTCTTATTATATATATTAATACCTTTTAAAATATTAAATAAAAAAAATAAAAAAGACTTATAATTAGCTAAGATCTAGCTATATAGCTATAAGTATAATATTAAGAAATAAAAGTTATTAATATTATAGATTTATTTAAAAATATTAATACCTAGAGTTAATATTAGAGTTTTATAAACTTAAAAAGTATTAATATTAAGACTTAATATTAAATTAAAACTTAATAATAAATAAAGGTTTATAAGTTTAATTAATAAAACTTATTTAATTAAATATATAATATATATATCTTAGCTTATATAAATATATAAATAATAATAATTTTAATAATAATTTAATAATAAAAATCTATTTAAATAAATATATTATATATATATCTTAGTTTTTATAAATATATAAATAATAATAATTTAAATAATAATTTTAATAATAAAAAAATATATTATACTTAAAGATTATAAGTATAATTTATATTAAATAAGTTAATAATATATTTAATATAATACTTTAAAAAGTCTTATTTAAGATTATTTCTTATAACTTATTATAAGTATTTTTAATATTTTTTTAAAGCTTATAAATTATTTTTATAAAGTTATTTTAATTATATTAAAAGTTATATTAATAAGTATTAATTATATTACTTTAATTATTAAATTAAAATTACCCTTTTATATAATAGCTTTTCTTTTTAATATTAACTTATTAATTATTTTTATAATTTTTAATTTTTTAAAAAAACTAAAATCTTAAAGGATTATATTTTTATTATTTTTACTAAAAAAAGGTTTAATTATAATTAAAAATATATTAATAAAAAATTATAATAATTATTTTTTATAAAAATCTTTAATTTAATAATTAAAGTAATTATTTAATTTATAATTAAGTAAATTACTTAATTAATTATATTTAATTAAATCTTACTTTTCTTTTAGGCTAATACTTTATATTATTTTTATTTAAGACTTACTTATATTATATAATATTACCTTTATTAATTTTAAGATATATTTAAGTAAAATATATTATAAAATACTTTATATAAGCTTATCTATATATAATAGCTTTAATTTAAAAAACCCCTTAAAATAAAAACCTTTAATACTTTAAATAATACTTTTTATCTTTTATAATATATATTTTTTTAAGTTATATTTCTTATATAATTTTATTTATAAAATATTTTTAATTATTATATTATAAGTATTTATTATAATTATAAATAAAATAAGAAATATTATTTAAATGAATAAGAGGTTAATTTCTTTATTTAATAATTATAAATTATAGATAATAAGTAATTTATTTAATTACTTTTTATAATTTACTTTTAAGGCTTATAAATTAATAATACCTCTTATTATAAGTTTTTCTTTTTAATTTTATTATATCTTTTAATCTATAACTTTTTAAATTACCTTATATTTTACTTTATAAGCTTACTTTAAGGCTTTTAAATTATTTTTATTAATTATTATATATAATTATACTTTTTTTAACTCCTTATTATTTTTATTATTATTATAATATTATAAATTACTTTATATCTTATAGTCTTTTACTTTTAGTATTAAATTAATTAATATTAATAATAATAAATTTAATTTAATTACTTTTTTTTTATATTAAAGCCTAAGAACTAATAAGTTATTTTAAGTTTTAAATACTAAAAATATAATCTTAATTTATATCTAATAACCCTAATATAATTTTAAATATAAAATAAAATAATCCCCCTTATATAATTTATATTATTACTTAATATATTATATATATATAATAAATTATTAAGGCTATTATTATTATTACTATTATATAAGTTATACCTTATTTTTATATTTTATAACTTATATTAATTTTTTATATAGCTAGAATTAAAAATATAACCTCTTATATTTAATATATCTTAATAGCGCTCTAGCTAATTAAAGTATTAATAAGTATTAGGCCTAGCTAGGTATATATTACTATAAGCGATATAATCTTAATAGCTTATATTACTTAATATAAATATATTCCCTTTTAATTTTTATAATTTATTTTATTAATTTAAACCTTATAGTCTTATTATTACTTTTTTTATAGCTTTATTCTTCTTAAATTATATCTAATAAGATCTTACTTAGATTAATAAAAATATAAGTATAATTTATAATTTATTTTAATTATTTAGACCTTATTATTAATTTTTATTTTATAAAAAAAAAATAAGTATTATATTATAATAAAAGTAATATTAAAAGGTATTATAAAAAGATATTTCTTTTTAATTAATAATCTTTATTTAGCTTAAATAAAAGTTATTTCTTTTATTAAAGTCTTATTTAAGTATTATAATTTATCTTAATATATTTATATTTAAATAATAAAAAAAAATATTTATTATTACTTTTTATTTTTTTATTTTAATATAACTTTATAATTTTTAAGCTTTAATATATTAATATAACTCTTATTTCTTATAATTATAACTTATATATAATTTTTTTAATTAATTTCTCTTTAAGTATTTTATTATAATATTTTATAATTTATTCTTAAATATTAATAAGCCTATATTACTTATAGCTTTTTTTTATTTATTTTCTTATAGAGCTTTTATTAAATTATTAGTAATTAGCTTTAAGCTTTTTTTATAATTAAAAAATTTTTTTTATTTTAAATATATTTTTATAATTAATAATTATAAATATTTATATATCTTAATTTTATTTTTATTTTTATTAAGGGATTTTTTAATAGCTAAATTATATTTTTATTATTTAAAAAAGATATAAATTAATATTTTACTCCTTAAGTCTTAAGCTTTAAAATAGCCTTTATTAAAATAATTCTTTTTTTATTACTTAAGAAAATCTAAATAACTTTACTTTTATTATTAAAGTTATAATAATATCTTATTTATTAACTTACTATTTAGTTAAGCTTTTAAAAAATATTATTATAAATCCTTATAAGCTTTTTTAATTAATAATATTATTTATAAATAATATATTATTATAAATTATAAAGCTTTCTCTAGGTTTAAATTATAAAATATAAAAATATATTATATATAAGTAAAATAAAACTTAATTAGCTATTTTAATATATTTTTCTCTAGAATTATTTATAAATTAAGCTAATTAAAAGATAATAAATATAATATTTAATTTATTAATAATATCTATATAAAATATTAAGCTAATTATTTTTTTATATTAATTAATTATATATTTTATTATCTTTTTTTTATTTAAAATAAGTTTCTTTTAAATTATTAAAGAGCTATTTAAGGTATTTATAGCTTATAACTTATATATTTTCTTTAAATATATAACTTATATAACTTAAATTTATTTTAAAATATAATTTTTTATTATTTTTATTTTAAGTAATTATTAAAGCTTATTTCTTTTAATTAACTTATATTTTTTTTTTAAGGACTAAATAATCTAAGATATAATATCTTTATTTCTTTTCTTAAATATAATAATTATATTATTTATATAATAAAATATAATTATTATTAAAATTATTATTAAAATTACTATTATTTATATATTTATATAAGCTAAGATATATATATTATATATTTAACTAGATAGGTTTAATTAATTAAACCTATTAACCTTTATTTACCGCTAAGTCTAACGCTAAGCCCTAGCGCTAATACTTTTTAGGTTTATAAAACTCTAATACCGACTCTAAGCACTAATACCTCTAAGTAAACCTATAATACTAATAACCTCTATTTCCTAATAATAAGAGATTTATTATATTCTATCTCCTTATATAAATGCCTTAACCTAAGCTCATCGCAGTAATTATACCTATAGCTATATAGCTAAATCCTAGCTAGCTATAAGTCTTCTTTAATTTTTTTATTTAGCGTTTTAAAAGGTATTAATATTTATAATAAGAGTTATAAGCTATGCCTTATATAGGCCTATATTTTTATTAATATTAACTCTTAAGCCTAAAAGAAATATAATTTCCTCTAGGGTAAGATAGCTATATTTCTTAAGCTTTATTTTAAGGGCCTTTAATAAAAAAAGCTTTTTCTTAATAAAATTAATTCTTTTATTAATATTATAATTAAGTAAAAAGAGGTTAAGTAAATAAAGAAAAAAGCTATATCTAAAGATAATAAGTTTAATTTAAACCTTTAGTTAGGTAAGTTATATATTTATTATAATACTCTAAATAGCTCTATATAATATTATCTCTTATAGCTAATTATAAGTACTTTTAGTATTTTTATAAAGTTTATAAAGCTCTTTAATAAAATTATCTTAGCTATATAAGAAGGCCTATTAATAGGTATTAATTATATTACTTTAATTTATTAATTAAAGGTTATTTTAGAAAGCTATTATAATTATATTAATATATTATTAATTAATTAGCTAGTCTTTAATTAATTAATTAATTAATAATTATTATTAGTTATAATTAAACTTCTTTTAATAAGGATAATAAAAGTATAATCCTTTAAGACTTTAGCTTCTTTAAGTAATTAAGAGTTATAAGGATAATTAAAAGGTTAATATTAAAAGGAAGAGCTATTATATAAAGGGGATTTTAACCTCTTTAGATAATTAAGAGGTAACCTATTTATTATAAATAAAGCTAATTTTAGTATATTATTAAAGCTATTAATAATTATATAAATAAACCTTATTAATTTAAGCCTATTAAGACCTTAGGCTTTAAATATAAAGCCTTTATTATTAAAACTATTAAGACTTAATTAAGGTACTTTAATCCCTATTTTAGGTAAAATAAAGCTATAAAATAATAATAAAATATAAAACTTTATTTTTTTAATAATAATATAGCTTATTTAATATATCTTTATAGCCTAAGCTTTAAAAAGTATTTCTAAGCTTTATTTATTATAAAAGTAATATAATTTATAATTTATATAATACTTTATATAAAAATAATATTTATTTTCTTTTTTAATTTCCCTTTAAGCCTAAAGGTAATTTTATAAATATATTACTTTATAGCTTTATATTAATAAATATATTTATAATATTATATTATAATAATTTAAGATTAAACTTTATTATAATAATTAATATTATTTAAAATAATTTTTTAATAAGGGTTATAATATAAATATCCTTAATACTTAATTTTTATTATTAATTTCTTTATATAATAAGTCTTATTTTATATTTTTATAAATATTTATATTTATTAGGCTTATAAGTAAATACCTATATATAATTTAATATTTATAAGTTATAAATCTATAAATTATACCTTATAATTTCTATTTAAGATAATATCTATTAATAGCTCTCTAATTAATCTTTTTATATTTATTTAAATTTTATTTTAAACTTATATTTAATTAGATTATTATAAAAACTTAAAGCTAAATATAAATTCTTATTATAATATATTTATTTATTAAGTTTAAGGTATATTTAAATTATTTAAATCTTATATTTAGATTTAAGTTTATTATAAATATATTTTTTCTTTATTACCTTTAATATTAATATATTTTTCTTTTTTATTATAAGTATTATTATAATTTTTATATAAAATACTTAATTTAAAAGAAATAAACTTTTTTTTAATTTTATTATTTTTTTTTAATTTTAGCTTATATATAACTTTATTTATATAAAAAAGCTTAAAAATAAGCTTTTTAATAATATTAAAAAGATTTTAAATTTTACCTAAGTATACTCTAAGTTATTAATTTATATATTTTTTATTAATTTTATATTAATAATTAATAAGTCTTTAATAAGGATTTTAAGGCTTAATTTTAATATTTTTTATTTATTAAGGCTTTATATAAGGTTTATAACTTAATTAACTTATTAGGTACTTAAAAGAAATTATAATTATTATTATATCTCTTTTAAGGTTTATTTTTTAATATTTTTTTTTATTTATATTTTATTAATATTATAAAACTCTTATTTATTAAATATAATATCTCTAGTAATATAAATCTTATTAATAATTAAATTTTATACTTAAAAGATATTCTAAGAATTATATTTAACTAAGAATCTTATTTAAGCCTTTAGATTTATACTTAATAAGAGCCTTTTATTTTTTTATTAGGCTAAGTCTATAAAAATAAAGGCTTTATAGCTAATTATTTTTATATATTTAATCTAAGCTTAGTTTTCTTTTTATATACTTAAAATACTTAAAAAAAGCTCTTATATAATATTTTCTAATATAAGCCTTATTTTAGAGTTTAATTAAATAGGTATATAACTATTTTTATTAATTTTAGCTAAAGCTTTAAAAAGAGGTTATTATTAATTATTAATAATTTTATTTTCTTTTTTATTACTTCTTTAAAATACTTTTTAAAGCTATTTTATTATTAAGTATATAATATATTTTTATTTATTTTAATCCTCTTTTTAATAAGCTATTTATAAATTATATTAGCTTTTTATAACTTATTATTTATTTTAATAATTTAAAGCTTAATATTATATAAAATATTTAAGTATTTATATAAAATATTTAAGTATTTATATAAAATATTTAAGTATTATAAATAAACTTTTTTCTTAATAATTAATAAAATAATAATCTTAATAAAAACTTAATTCTTAGTTTATAATAATTCTATAAAATATATAATTATTTATTTCCTTTTTATAATTATAAAAGTCTAATTAGATTTTTTCTTTAGGTTTTAAAGCTTATTTTTTAATTTATAATATTTTTAATATTTTATTTTTATTAATTTATATATATTATATTTTATAATAATTAATACTTTAATTTTAACCCTAAATATATATTATTTATTAAGTACTTTAAGCTTTTTAATCTTAAATATTATAAGTAGTAATATTAAGTTATTACTTAAATTTAATTAAGCTTTTTTATAATCTAAGAGTTATAATAAAAATATTTTATAAGAAATATAATATATTTTATTATTTTAGAAATATATTTTAATATATATTAAATATATTCTTATTATAATTTATATAAGATATAATTATTAAGATATTTAATAATATTTTTATTATTTTATTAATTATATTATTACCTAAGTTAATATTATTAATATAAAAATATTAGATTTATTTTTATCTCTAAATAATATATAATATATTATAAATTAAGAATTTATAATTTATTTATAAGGTTTATATTTAAATATTTATATTTTTATATCTATAAATTAATAATTACTTTAAGCTAATAAGTATACCTTTTTTATCTTAGGTACTCTTTAATAAAATAAATCTCTTAGCTTTATTAAAAATATAAATAATAATCTATAAGTCTAAAAGAAATAAATTATATAATAAGTATTTAATATTTAAAGCTAAAAAGGTAATTATTTCTTTTAAAATAAAATATTTTAAGTTAAATAATTAATTTAATTTTTTTAAAAAATCTTTATTTTTATTTTATAACCTCTTATAAAATTCTTAAATCTTTTTATTTTATTTAAGATATTATTTTAAAAGGTTTAATTATTTTTAAGATATAAAATATTTCCTTAGAGCTTTTTTTAAAAATATTACTTAATATAAAAAGGAGTTTAATTACTTATATTTCTTTTTATAGAATATATATTTTTTTAATATTTTTAGAAATTAATAAAAACGCTTTATAAAGTTTTCTCTTAAGTCTTAAGTAAAAAACTAATTTTATTTTATATTTTAAAAATAAAACTAAAAATATTAATTTAAAGCTTTTTTTTATTATTTATTTTATTATTATTTTATTATTTTTTTTATTTTAAATTTCTTATTAAAATTATATAAAAAAAGTTAATAATAAATAAAAAAAAATTTAATTTTTTTTTTAATTTTATTTAATTTAAAAAAAGATTTTAAAATAATATTTTAAAGCTTTTTTTAAATTATTAAACTAAGTATTAAGGTATTATATTTTAATTACTTATCTAAGCTTTATAATTTATATAGCCTTTTTTATAATTTATTTTATTATTTAAAATTACTTTTAATACCTTAAAATATTATTTTTAAGCTTATTTTTTTTTAATTATTATTAATATTATATATTATTTTTAGGCTAAGAAAAAAGCTTAAAATATTACTATATTTAATTTATTTATTTATAATTAATAAATATATCTTTATATAATATAAATTAATCTTTTTAATTAATTAATTAAATATATTTTAAATATTATTTACTTATTTATTATATTACTTAAGATTAATTTAATAAGATATTAGCTTTATTTTATATATCTCTTAGTTTTTTAAAAATATTTTAATATATAATATTATAAGGTATTTACTTTAAGTAGGCCTTAAATTATATATCTTAATATTAGTTTTTTCTCTTATTAAATAATTTCTTATTATAGGTCTCCTTAGTTTTTTCTTATAAAAAATAATAAATTAGCTTAAATCTTTAAGTTAACTTAGCTTATATATTTATTTTATAATTATCTTTATAATATAAGATTATTTAAAGGAATCTTAGTTATTTAGTTTATTTAAGAAATAAGTCTTTATATTTATAATAAAAAATATTTTATTATAATTTAGATATTAATATTTAGGTTAATTTAATTAATTTAATATTTATTTTAGTAATTATAATTACTTTAAAAAAATATTTCTAAGATTTTTAATTATTTAACTTATAATTAAGTAAATTACTTAATTAATTATATTTAATTAAATCTTATTTCTTTTTTAGGCTAATATTTTATATTATTTTTATTTAAGAGTTATTTATATTATATAGTATTATTTTTATTAATTTTAAGATATATTTAAGTAAAATATATTATAAAATACTTTATATAAGCTTATTTATATATAATAGCTTTAGTTTAATAATAATATAATTATTATTTATAAATAAACTTTTAAGATAATTAAAATAACTTTATAAAAATAAATTATAAGCTTTAAAAAAATATTAAAAATAATTATAATAAGCTATAAGAAATAATTTTAAATAAAGTTTTTTAAAGTATTAAATTAAGTTTATTATAATAATATTTAATATAAATTAAAATTTTAATCTTTAAATATAATATTTTTTTAGCTTTTTTTTTATTTTATTATTATATTAATAAAAAATTAATTTTATTAAAAAAAAACCTTTTTTTATTAAAAGTTTTTAAATAAAAACTAAAAAAAAAAAAAAATATTAATAAAAATAATAAATTCCTCTAGGACTTATAAAATAATAATTAATATAACCTCTTTTATCCCTTTTAAGGCTTATAACCCCTATCTAAAATATATATATATAATATTAAACCTATGATTAAGTAAATTACTTAATTAATTATATCTAATTAAATCTTACCCCTTTTTTAGGCTAATACTTTATATTATTCTTATTTAAGAGTTACCTATATTATATAATATTACTTCTATTAATTCTAAGGTATATTTTAATAAAATATATTACGAAATACTATGCCTATGCTTATATATATAGGATAGCTTCGGTTTAATATACCCCCCTAGAGTAAAAACCTTTAATACTCTAAATAATACCTTTTATCCTTTATAATATATTTTATATCTTTAAAGTTATCTTCTTTATATAATTCTATTTATAGAGTATTTATAGCTATTATATTATAAGCGATTATTATAATTATAAATAAAATAAAAAGTATTATTTAAATAAATAAGAGGTTAATTTCTTTATTTAGCGATTATAAATTATAAATAATAAGTAATTTACTTAATTACCTTTTATAATTTACTTTTAAGGCTTATAAATAAATAATACCTCTTACTATAAGTTTTCTCTTTTTTTTTTTTTCTTCTTTAATATTATTATATCTTTTAATATATAGCTCTTTAGATTACCTTAGGCTTTACTTTATAAGTTTACTTTAAGGCTTTTAAGTTATTTTTATTAATTATTATATATAATTATACTTCTCTTAACTCCTTACTTTCTTTATTACTACCGCGATACTATAAATTACCTTATATCTTATAATCTTTTATATTTAGAGTTTAATTAGCTAATACTAATAATAATAAATCTACTTTAAATTACCTTTTTATCCCTCCCCCTCTTACCTTAAAGCCTAAGGATTAAAAGGTTATTTTAAGTCTTAAATATTAAAAATATAATATTAATTTATATCTAATAACCTTAATATAATTCTAAATATATAATAAGATAATCCCCCTCGCGTAACTTATATTATTACTTAGCGCGCTATATATATATAATAAGTTATTAAAGCTATTATTATTACTATTATTATATAAGTTATACCTCGTTTTTATATTTTATAACTTATATTAATTTTTTATATAGCTAGAATTAGAGATATAACCCCCTATACTTAGTATATCTTAATAGCGCTTTAGCTAGCTAGAGTATTAATAAGTATTAGGCCTAGCTAGGTATATACTATTATAAGTAATATAATCTTAGTAGCTTATACCGCCTAATATAAATATACTCCTTTTTAACTTTTATAATTTATTTTATTAATTTAAACCTTATAGTTTTATTATTACCCTTCTTATAGCTCTATTTTTCTTAGATTATATCTAATAAGATCCTTCCTAGATTAATAAAAATATAAATATAGCTTATAATTTATTTTAATTATTTAGACCTTATTATTAACCTTTACTTTATAAGAGAAAAATAAGCGCTATATTATAATAAAGGTAATATTAAAAGGTATTATAAGGGGAGACTTTCTTTTAATTAATAATACTTATTTAGCTTAAATAAGGGTTATTTTCTTTATTTAAGTCTTATTTAAGTATTATAATTTATATTAATATAATTACCTTTAGGTAATAAAAGAAATATTTACCTTTACTTTTTATCTCTTTGCCTTAATATAACTTTATAACTCTTAAGCTTTAATATATTAATTTAAGCTTTATTCCTTATAATTATAACTTATTTATAATCTCTTTAATTAATCTCTCTTTAAGAACCTTATTTCGGCGTTTTATAATATATTTTTAGATATTAATAAGCTTATATTATTTATAACTCTCTTTTTACTTATTGCCTTATAAAGCCTTTATTAGATTATTAATAATTAGCTTTAAGCTTTCTTTATAATTAAGGGAGATCTCTTTATTTTAGATATATTTTTATAGCTAATAGTTATAAATATTTATATACCTTAATTTTATTTTTACCTTACCTAAGGGATTCTTTAGTAGCTAGATTATATTTTTATTATCTAAAACGAGGTATAAATTAGTATTTTGCCCTTTAAGTCCTAGGCTTTAAAGTAGCCTTTATTAAAATAGCCCCTCCTTTATTACTTAGGAAAGTCTAAGTAGCTTTACCTCTATTATTAAGGTTATAATAATATCTTATTTATTAGCTCACTATTTAATTAGGCTTCTAAAGAGTATTATTATAAATCCTTATAAGCTCTTTTAGTTAATAATATTATCTATAAATAATATATCACTATAAACTATAAAGCTTTCTCTAAGTTTAAATTATAAAGCATAGAAATATATTATATATAGGTAATATAAGACTTAGTTAGCTACTTTAATATATTTTTCCCTTAGATTATTTATAAATTAGGCTAATTAAGAGATAATAAATATAATATCTAATCTATTAATAATACTTATATAAAATATTAAATTAATTACTTTTTTATATTAATTAACTATGCGTTTTATTACTTCTCTTTTATTTAAAATAAGCTCCTCTTTAGTTATTAAAGAGCTATTTAAGGTATCTATAGCTTATAGCTTATATATCTTCTCTAGATATATAATTTATATAACTTAAATCTATTTTAAGGTATAATCCCTAATTATCTTTATTCTAAGAAATTATTAAAGCTTATTTCCTCTAATTAACTTATATTTTTTCTTTAAGGACTTAATAATTTAAGATATAATATTTTTATCTCTTTTCTTAAATATAATAACTATATTATTTATATAAAAAAATATAAAGACTTTATTTTTCTAATAGTAATATAGCTTATTTAATATAGCTTTATACCTTAAGCTTTAAAGAATATCTCTAAGTTTTATTTACTATAAAAGTAATATAGCTTATAATTTATATAATACTTTATATAAAAGTAATACTTACTTTCCCTTTTAGCTTCTCTTAAAGCCTAGAGGTAATTTTATAAAAATATTACTTTATAGCTTTATATTAATAAATATATTTATAGTATTATATTATAGTAATTTAAGATTAAATTTTGCTATAATAGCTAATATTATTTAAAATAACTTTTTAGCGAGGGTTATAATATAAGTATCCTTAGCGCTTAATTTTTATTATTAGTCTCCTTAAATAATAAGTCTTATTTTATATTTCTATAAGTACTTATACTTATTAAACTTATAGGTAAATACCTATATATAATCTAGTATTTATAAGTTATAGATCTATAAATTATACCTTATAATCTCTATCTAAAATAATATCTATTAATAGCTCTCTAAGTAATCTCTCTATACTTATTTAAACTCTATTTTAAACCTATATCTAATTAAATTACTATAAGAACTTAGAGCTAGAGGTAGATTCTTTTTATAATATACTTATTTATTAGTTTTAAGGTATATTTAAGTTATTTATATTTTATATTTAGGCTTAAGTTTATCGCGGATATATTTATTTCTTATTATTTTTAAAATTAGCGCCTTTTTTTTTCTTATTATAAGTATTATTATAATTCTTATATAAAATACTTAATTTAAGGGAAATAAATCTTTTTTTAATCTTATTATTTTATCTTAACTTTAGCTTATATATAACCCTATCTATATAAGAAAGCTTAAAAATAGGCTTTTTAATAGTATTAAGAGGATCTTAAATCTTACCTAAGTATACTTTAAGTTATTAACTTATATATCCTCTATTAACTCTATATTAATAATTAATAAGTCTTTAATAAGGCTTTTAAGGCTTAATTTTAGTATTTCTTACTTATTAAGGCTTTATATAGGGTCTATAACCTAATTAACTTATTAAATACTTAGAAGAGATTATAAATATTACTAAATTTCTTTTAAGGTTTATTTTCTAAGGCTTTCTTTTATCTATATTTTATTAATATTAAAAAACTCTTATTTATTAAATATAATATCTCTAGTAATATAAATCTTATTAGTAATTAGATTTTATACTTAAAAGATATTCTAAGAATTATATTTAATTAGGAATCTTATCTAAGCCTTTAGATTTATTTTTAATAAGAGCTTTTTATTTTTTCGCTAGGCTAAATCTATAAAAGTAAAGGCTTTAAAGCTAATTATTCTTATATACTTAATCTAAGGCTAGTTTTATTTTTATATACTTAAAATACCTAAAAAGAAGCTCTTATATAGTATTTTCTAGTATAAGTATTATTTTAGAGTTTAATTAAGTAAATATATAGCTATTTTTATTATTTCTAGTTAGAGCTCTAAGAGGAGGTTATTATTAATAATTAATAACCTTATTTTTTTTTTTATTACCCCCCTAGAATATTCTCTAGAGCTATTTTACTATTAAGTATATAATATATTTTTATTTACTTTAATCCCCTTTTTAATAAGCTATCCGCGGATTATATTAGCCTTTTATAGCTTATTATTTATCTTAATAATTTAAAGTTTAATATTATATATTATATTAAGTATTTATATAAAATATTTAAATATTATAAGTAAGCTCTCTTTTTAATAATTAATAAAATAATAATCTTAATATAAACTAAATTCTTAATTTATAATAATTCCGTAAGATATATAATTATTTATCCCTTTTAAATAATTATAAAAGTCTAATAAGACTCTCTCCTTAGGTTTTAAGGCTTATTCTCTTAGTTTATAGTATTCTTAGCGTTTTATTTTTACTAATTTATATATATTATATTTTATAGTAATTAATCCCTTAATTTTAATTCTAAATATATAATTTATTAAGTATTTTAGATTTCTTAGTCCTAGATATCCTAGGTAATAATACTAAATTATTACTTAAGCTTAATTAAGCTTCTTAATAATTTAAGAATTATAATAAAGATACCTTATAGGAAATATAATATATTTTATTATTTTAGGGATATATTTTAATATATATTAGTTATATTCTTATTATAATTTATATAAGGCCTAACTATTAAGGTATTTAATAATATTTTTATTATTCTATTAATCCTATTAATATCTAAGTTAATATAATTAATAAAGGGATATAAGGTTTATTTTTATCTCTAGATAATATATAATATATTATAAATTAATAATTCATAGTTTATTTTATAGATTTTATATTTAAATATCTATATTTTTATATTTATAAATAAAAAGCTACCTTAAGCTAATAAAAATACTTTCTTTATATTATATATTTTTTAATAAAATAAATCTCTTAGCCTTATTAAAGATATAAATAATAATCCCTAAGTTTAAAATAAATAAGTTATATAATAGGTATTTAATACTTAAAGCTAAAAAGGTAATTATTTCTTTTAAGATAAAATATCTTAAGCTAAATAATTAATTTAATTTCTCTAATAAGTCTTTATTTTTATTATATAACCTTTTATAGAGTTCTTAAACCTCTTTATTTTACTTAAGGTATTATTCTAAGAGATCTAATTATCTTTAGGATATAAGGTATCTCTTTAGGGCCTTCTCTAGGAATACTACTTAATATAAAAAGGAATTTAGCTACTTATATCCCCTCTTATAGAGTATATATTTTTTTAGTATTTTTAGAGATTAATAAAGGCGCTTTATAGAGTTTTTTCTTAAGTCTTAGGTAAAAGATTAACTTTACTTTATATCTTAAGAAAGTAAGGCTTAAAATATTAATTTAAAGCTTTTTTTTATTACTTATTTTATAATTATTTTATTATTTCTTTTTTTTTTATTTTAAATTTCTTATTAAAATTATATAAAAAAGGTTAATAATAAATAAGTTTTATTTTTAATCTTTTTTTTATTTTAACCTTATTTAATTTAAAAAAAGATTTTAAAGTAATATTTTAAAGCTTTTTTTAAATTATTAAACTAAGTATTAAGGTATTATATTTTAGCTACTTATTTAAGCTTTATAATCTATATAGCCTTTTTTTAATTTATAATTTATTTTTTTTAATTTATTTTATTATTTAAGGCTATTTTTAATACCTTAAAATATTATTTCTAAGCTTATTTTCTTTTTTAGTTATTATTAATATTATATATTACTTTTAAGCTAAAAAAAAAACTTAAAATATTATTATATTTAATTAACTTATTTATAGCTAATAAATATATCTTAATATAATATAAGTTAACCTTTTTAATTAATTAATTAAATATATTTTAGATATTATTTATTTATTTATTATATTATTTAAGATTAATCTAATAAAATATTAGCTTTACCTTATATACCTCTTAGTCTTTTAAAAGTATTTTAATATATAATATTATTAATTATTTACCTTAGGCGAGCCTCAAATTATATATCCTAGTCTTAGTTCTTTCCCTTACTTAATAATCTCTTATCTTAGGTTTCCTTAGTTCTTTCTTGCGAAGAATAATAAATTAGCTTAGGTCTTTAAGTTATCTTAGCTTATATACTTATTTTATTATTATCTTTATAATATAAGACTATTTAAAGGAATCTTAGTTATTTAGTTTATTTAAGAAATAAGTCTTTATATTTATAATAAAAGATATTTTATCGCGGTTTAGATATTAATATTAAGGTTAATTTAATTAATTTAATATTTATATTAATAATTATAGCTACCTTAAAGAAAAATAACTCTAAGACTTTTAATTATTAAACCTATAATTAAGTAAATTACTTAATTAATTATATCTAATTAAATCTTACTTCTCTTTTAGGCTAATATTTTATATTATTCTTATTTAAGAGTTACTTATATTATATAATATTACCTTTACTAGTTCTAAGGTATATTTTAATAAAATATATTATAAAATACTATGCCTATGCTTATATATATAGGATAGCTTTGGTTTAATATATAATAAGTCCGGTTAAATAGGTTTTATTCACATAATCATCCAGTTAATCTTTGTTTAAATACCTCGGGAGACACTGTCACGGCTGAGTTAATAAGAATATCCCGAGTAGTATGGGGATACTCTTCCCGCTAGCAATATTATTTTTAGAGATGAGTTTCACCACCATGTCTGAGATCCGCATCATCCGAAATAACCTTATCAGCACATAGCCGGCATTTTTAAGCTCCAGCGCCCTGGATAATCCACGTCAGGCCAATAGCAGCAAAGACCTCAGCGGTGTATAATATGCATCATCAGTCCCGAGAGCATTCCGGGGAAACTTTAAACCCTCGCCAGCCCAATCGGAGCAGGCTTCGCGGGCGCCGTACAGAGGACAATTGCAACAGTCTTATCTTAGCCGCCAAGCTGCATAAATACGTCAGCCAATCAAAGGAGGCTTTCTAAGCCCAGTCACGTCGATCACCCTCCCTCTTTGCTTTTGAAGCCCCTATCTTCCAAGGATGCGGCCCCCTGGCCTTCACCACCAAACTTCACACTGAGCTTTAGTTATTGCCCTACCGTATCGACTCAACAATTTTGCAAAACCTAGTGGGTCTGAATACCCTTGCTAGCCCCTGTTTTTGAGCTCTTGATTTGCTATCCCGCAATAGAGGCTCTGACTGGCAGCTCGCGAGACTCACCACGTTTTGCAAAATTGTTAAGTCGATACGGTAATTGTTCAGGGAGTAAATATTTAACGAGATTTATATCAATGTACCTCAGGTCCCGATAGAGATAAGTGGCCTTGGCGGTGATAGCTCCGGGATAAAACTTTTGAAACCGGCCTCCTCATATCCAAGGGCGTCAGCTTCTGCTGATACGGGGATTGCGGTAGACCATATAGCTCGGGTGTCACAAAATGATTGCCTTGTGGGACCTTAACGTTATCGGAAGAAGACATAGTTCACTAGAAAAGGTGCAGAGCAGAAAAAGAGAGGCCCAGTTACAGGGAGAAACAACAGCAAGGGGCAAAGTGGATTCAAGTTAAACTTTCGCTGCCGCATAGGACTTTTGTCATGGCGGACCTTGCACAAACGGGGTCAGAATAGCCTTCACGGCTTCCCTGTCGCCCGCGCTTCGCGTGCTTCCCGCTACTCCATTGCCATGCAAATGCATGTTCCCCCAACCAAGAGATCCGAGATCGTTGCGGCTTGTAAGCACTGGCTGCGGACTGCAGTGAGGGTGGATCAGAAACTCTATAGAGGCTTTCCATCCATAGAAGCCCCGTGAATAGGTGGGTTGGAGTAACGTTGTGTATAGGGAATGGTATTATAGCGGTCAACGTTTGGGATCCGAGCAGACCGAGCACAAGTAGACATTTAAAAGCAGGAAACCTACCTTATTAGATTAGTCCAGATTCTTGCATTTCTCGGGGTATTCGAACAGGATCGCAAAGAAAAATGTTCGGTACTCTTCGCAATTCCCGTGAGCATGATGAGATATATGCTTTCGAGACGACCCAACCACCCTACTACAAGAAGCGCAGTACCAAACTGGCCAAAGTCGCCTGTTTAAGCTGCCGAGTGAGCAAGGTGCGATATCACCTACCAAGGTGTCAGAACTCGGCATCCAACAAACAAACTAACCAACTCGGCCATCGCAGTTAAAATGCCCCGGTGAGCCGCTAGGTTGCCAAAGATGCCTGGCTAAGAAGATGGAATGCCGTTACCCAGCTCCTTCAAAGAGTTCTGTTAGCGCTGAAGGTGACGAGCCCTTGCAATCGCCTTCAGAACCATCTCCTGTAGAGAATCAGGCATCTGACGTACTCGAATCATTACCCGATGATGTCATAAGCCCACTGGGATCAGCCCACGAAATGGCGCAAAATGGCATGGGTTTCGACTTCGAGCTCTCGAGCTTTGATTCACTCAACGATTCTGACCCACTGCTTGATGCTGGGAAATTCACTTCGCTCGAATTCGGTCTACTAGACACATGGCAGCAATCTTCAGGCCTCTCTGGTCATGCTGATATGGGCCACCTGCCTCGGAGCGTCACGAGTTGGGGAGTGGGCGATGGACCCGACAACCAATCGGTCTTGCCTAGAGACAGAACTCCTGAGGCTGGGAACTCGGAGTTCTGCCTCAACTGCCTTATCCAAGCTACGAGGACGCATGAAGCTGTCGAGGCAGCCTTGTGGTCACAGAGGGAAACAGAACACGGTACCAATGATGTGCTTCAGCGACTGAAAAAGGCCATGGTCCAATGCGATTGGCTTCTTCATTGCCCGAAATGCAGTGCATAGCCTGCCCACGTCATGATGATCCCATTGTGTTCAAAGATAATATGAACTAGCCAAAGTTTAGTAATTCACCGAGATATTATATTTAAGCTCTAACTAATATATTTTAACCTATACTCCTTTATAGCCGCTAAACCCTTTTATCTTTAGGACTAAAACCTTTTTTCTTATAGCTTAAGTTAGTATTATAACTTAATAACTTATAAGCTTTAATCTATTTACCTTAATTTCTTACTTTATTAATATTATTCTTTTTACGCTCGCTACTCTTATAGCTCCTTAATTATTAATAATAGGCTATTAAGCTAGCTTATATTTCTCTTTATAGCCTTAATAAAAAGGAGACCTTTAGGCTTTATATATCTAAGCCTTTTAAGTTATAAGAGCTCTTTATATTATATAAAGTATATAATATATTAAAGTACCCCTAGGCGCTATAATTTTATAAAAAAAGCTTTACCTCCTAAGATAATAAATTTAATATAAAGTCTTAACTTAATAATTTAATTATTAATAGACTTTAATATATTAATCTTATAAAATAAAAATAATTATATATTTTATAAAAGACTAAATATCCCCTTAATAAAAAAAAAAAAAAATAAAAGTTCTTATAGCTAATAATAATAATAATAAAGCTAAGGACTTTTATTATTATAGTTCTTATAAGTATTATATTAATAGTTATTATATTAAAAGGGATTATAATTTTATCTTAAGAAAATAAAAAAAAAAATTTTTTTTTTTTATATAGAGGTTAAAGTAAGTAATTAAATATATTATAAGAGGCTTATTTTTTTATAATAATATAGCTAAGTATAATTCTTTTATATAGGTAGCTATAAGAGGTAGAAGTAAAAGGAAAAGGCTATTATATTAATATTAGGTTATAATGCTATGATATTTTGATAATTTGTTTTTTATTATAGTTAAAGCCTGCCCCTTGATGGGTTAAGCCAGAAGACCGTCATGATGATCCTGTCTATCTGCGGCAAGATGCAAGAGGGCCTGGAAGATATATACTGTCGCATTTCGCTGAATAAAAGGTGTCTATCTTAGTCACACCACAAGAAGAGATGCACTGGACGAACCTGCAGCCCGGAGTTTGAGAGTAGTTTGTATCGCGGAATTTACGGCAGTGGAAGTACGAAAGGACAACTAGATAACGAGGACGAGATTCTTGTCTTGCAGACACTGGTCAAGGCACGGGTGGCAAAGTTAGAAGGACTATTCGCTGAGCTATATAAAATCATCAGTGAACACAACTGGGAGGTTCACAAAGGCCGTATACGGCAACTTCGAGACCGCCTTGCGCAACAGCTGCGACTTTAAAAAGATTGTAAAACTACCTTTCAAACTCTGTTGATGTTAATACTATGTCTTTGGTAAAGGGACCCGACCCAGGCGGTCGGTTAAACATCACAACTCTTGGCAGTATCCGCCTCAGTTCTGGGGCAGATTTTCCAATGTCCCTCTCATCCACAGCGCCTTAGATAAACTCGACAGGTGCGCCTATACACAATCTTCTTATCCTCCGCCTCCGAGAGGGCTTATCCAGGACCTTATACCCACTTCCACCAGAGAGCTTGCTCGATTTGCCAGGCACGGAGGTCCAGACTCGTGTAATTTCCGATGGTATCCTCCCGCGATAACCAGCAGCCAACCCGTCGACGACGTGAGTTCCTCTTCACGTTAGTAGTTGGCCACGCCCCAGCGGCCGTGAAGCCAGATCGAATGTTGCGATCGGTAATGCTAGGATACTGCGTTTGAAAGCTCTCAAGGGCCACGCCTTGCTGGCCGCGGCGCAGGGTTGATCCCCCTAATTTTCTGCTCATCGTAGAGCTTCTGGATCGTCAAGACGTACCCACGTAAAGAATCTTACAGTCTTCTGGCTTAACCCATCAAGGGATAGTTTCTAACTATGATAAAGAATATATTATCAAAAATTACAATATTATAACCTAATGCTAATATAATAGCTTTTAACCTCCGTACGAGAAATAAGAGAATCACTCCTTTCTACCTTCTTAAGATAAGACTATAGTCTCTCTCGATATAATAGCTGCCAACACAATGCCGAGAACTATACCAATAGAAGAATCATACTACAGTTTGAGCTAGGGCTCAAATATTTCGAAGTCAAAGTCAGAGCTACTACTACTACTATCATCCTTATCACCAACGTAGATGGTGTCCCCTGAAATAGATGCGAATAAACTGGGGTCCCAAGTGCCAGACTGCTCCATGGCAGTAACTGCTTAGCTTACCAGTTGCATATTTCCGTCGTTTCGCAGCCTTTTTTTACTTCCTGTTTCTCGAAGTGATGTTTCCTTTCATAGGTGACCATCTTCCCCTTCCTTGGAGCCCGGGATACTACAGTTTCTTTCATAAGGAGCAGTGGCCACCAAAGGCGGTGCAGCGCTACTTGTGAGGTACATATTGAGCTGAATTGCGAGTAAATTGCTCTTGTGTCTCTTCTTCCTGGAGAATTCAAGGCAAGCTAAGTGTGCCTCTTTGTGGAATCAACTGAAATAGCTCCGCTGTCAGCCTATGGCGATAGGTGACGAATTCATGTAGCAAATAACTTCCTTTCCAGCAGCTTCCAATAGCTTCTTCCCCTTTGCCACATATTCGCTTGTATGACATCTAGGTTATATACATGACTGTGCAAAAAAGAACCCCTGAAACCGCCAAAGCTTCATTCTAGAGCCATCTTGCTTAGCAGTTGAAGAATTGCTTGGGTATTGCCCAGATCTTGGTCAATTCTATACACCTCGTCCCTAGCCCTTTGAATCAACACACCAACGACACGCTTAGTGTATTCAAAACTCCCAGTTTTCTCCATGCAGCTAACAGCGTATTTCTTTATCTGAACGTCTTTGGTTTTCTGCGCGAGTATCTGAAGCAGGCCCCGGTCTGCAGGGTTGGATTGGATGCTATGGATAACAGGAAACGAAAACTTGCCCTCGGTCAAATCCTCGCAGTAGCCTTTGTTAACCACGTACTCGACGGCCGTCAGGTTCTTGTAGTCGTCAGATATCTGGTAGATAAGCCCTATAAGCTGCACCAGCGTATAGTAGTCGGCAGTTACCGCGGCGTCCTGGCCGAGAGACGACTCGGCCTGCATCAGCTTGACTGCCATGCGGAAGAGCCCGCCCGTCTTGTTGGACACCATCTTGAGGTATTCGCGCTCAGTTGGGCATGTCAGTGTATCGCGCCAGTACAGCTCGAGGCCCTGGCCACGGTGGAGGTTCAGCATCTCGGCCATGAAGATGTCGAGGCCGACTGCCGCATTGCTCAACTTCTGCAGCTCTGCAGCCGCCAGGAAGTAGACGTAGTTGCCCGTGTTGATGGTCTGCGCTATACCATAGATTTTATGGGCGACTGGTTGCCCCCGCCGCAGCTCAGACATGTCTTGAATATCATCGATGAGCAGCGACGATGTGTGCAACATGCGTACTACATCGCAGATGACAACTAGGCTCTTCGGGCCCACCTCGAACCAGACATTGAAGGCGTCCAGGAGAAGCGTCCGGAACTCCTTACCGGAAACGGAAGCTGCATGATTATATGGAGCGAGTATGGCCTCTTCGTCCTTCTGGGTCCAGATGAAGGCCAGGTCGACGGCCGCGAAGCGTTCTGGGTCACCGGGAGGTGAGAAGTCATCGTTCAGGGTTACTGAAGACTGATCGCTCTCTCGAGCACCCGGTGGGCCCTGGCCGTTAGACTGACTGGACTCTATGCAGCCTCGTGGTAGATGATACTTGGCACTGTTGGAGCTTTCCCTTTTGGCCGATTGTTGTTCAATAAGAAGCCGCAGGCTTCTGTCGCGGTTGTGGAGTTTCGATAGGGACGACCACGGCGTCGACAGTTGCGTGTCTGTTTCCATTCTAGCGAAATAGTTGCAGAGCTAAAGGATATGTAAATATGGGTTTGTGGGGAATGGAACCGAATGGAAAGGGGGTAGAGCAGCACAGAACAGTATAAAACCCGATTGTAGGCAGATCCGGTTAAGCCCCGAGCTACCGGAAGTCCACAATTGATCACTTATAGGTTGCTGAGACGCTTTAGTACCTAGCGTGAAATAACGGACTGCCACATTTAGAAGGACAAGAAGTACGTACGTAGTTCAGTAGTACTCTTCAAGACCTAATCAGTACCGGTCCGAATTGCAAGTACGCAATTCGGATCGTTCCGAATAGGAAAGAGACTCTCGGCGTTCCTGAAATGAGGAGCTCCGAAGTCTCGGCCCGCGTGTGATTGGCCCAATGCCTCTTGTTCTAGCATTAGGTACAAAGACTACTGTAGCACAAGTCTATTACGCCCGGTAGGCCATGCCCAAAGGGCTCCGAAGCTAAACACAGCTCTGATTCTAAAAATGCAGTGAAGCTGGAGAGGATACAGTGTCAGTCGCTTTGCTCTGTGCACAGTACCGACCGCCTTCAGAGGCCACCAGCTTTCTGGACAAAGTCTGTTGGCAGGGACCTCACCATGGCTGATGTGATCAGTCACGGTGCTTGAAGGGTCGGGGCTCATTTTGGGCCAAAAGTCAGAGCTTATTCTGGATTCTGGACGCGTTGTTCTGGTGGCAGGATGACAGTTGTCAGTATTTCTTACCGTCACATACTCGTGAATTTTGCGCTCCTCTTCCCGCCCGCGCGGTCGCGACGAGACCTCTACGGAAGTTGAAGTACTACGTGGGAAGATGCTATGATCTGTTGAAGCCTGTTGCAACCGTAGGCAGGAGTGTTGTGTTCTTTGAGTGGCTGTTGTTTCAAAAACCTGTTCTTGCTGGTATGAAAAAGTTTTTGGTAGAGGGGAGATCGCGGTACGGCCTGAACACCCCCTTGCATACATATCACTCGTCAAAGATAACTAGCTAAGAGCTGCAACAGATGATGCCTCTGTTAATCGTGTGCTTATGTGACTCCCTAGCAGCTGCCCAAGCCCCAACTCAACATTACACAGCAACACCGAGACTCTCTGCCAACAATAAACCAGTACGCTCGATTTATTCCCTTGGAAAACACCCTACGTCACAGGACGGGGCGTGATATTATACCTGTAGCTTTCCTCGGTGCCTGACTCTTACATTCAAGGGCCCCTTCTCCCAGATAAGAAAGGCTCTGCTCTTATCCATCCAATCCTCCTGGCCAGGCATGACCTCAAAGTCGAAGCGGTGTAGCATCCGCGAGATGATAACCCTCAGCTCCGCGTAAGCCAGGCGCTTTCCGATGCAGTCTCTAGTGCCAACGCTAAAGGGATCTTTCCAGAATTAGTATTATGAAGGATTATAAGGAAGATACAAGAGGGGACACTACTTACGGAAACACTGCTTAATATCGTGAGCAAAAACAGGGTCGTATAGCTTATGGCTTACGGGAAGCCATCGCTCGGGCCGCATCGTATCTGGGTCGTGGAAATTGGCTGGGTTGCGGTAGGTTGCGTATTGGAATATAGTAACAGCCGTCTACAAGAATAATTAGTGATTTGGGCGGGCTTGGACCAGAACGGTACAACTTACTCCTCTAGGGATATACTGTCCCTCCACTTCCGCGCCCGGGCTTAATCGTGGAGGGGTCTGAACTGCGGGTGGGTAGAATCTCAGAGTCTCCTCAATCACGGCTGTTAGGTATACCAGATCCGCAGTAGAACCTATGTTAATCTCAGCCTCGCTGGCGAACTTGGCCCGGATTTCTTCAACAAGTGTGTCATAAATATGGCGGTACGCTTTCAGCCCGAGGAGGAAAGTCAAACCAGAGAGCGTTGTAGCCGTCGTCTCGCTGCCAGCGGTGACAAGCGCGGGCGAGTTGATTAAAATGTCGAGGTCGCTGAAACCCGGCTGCCCGTTTCGCCCGTTTAGCATATGAGTCATGAAATCCCTCCGTCCACCAGGGCTCTCTCCCTGAGCCTTCCGCGACATGGCCTTTTCGTTGGCAAGGCGGCCATGTTCAATCTGCATTTCGACAAGCTCGGCCATGGAGCTCGAGAACCGGATGAGCGGGCGTAAAAAGGGATACTGGAGGAGGATACGATTGACGCCACCCGCACGGATGGACTTGAATATGCCAAGTACCCAAGGGTGGTAATTGCCGCTCTGAAGGCTGTTGAAGCCGTCTGCAAAAGTAAGGTCGCCAATAATATCGAAAGTGGTAAAGTTATACCACGAAACGATATCAATCACCTCCTTTTTAGCTGCCTTTTTGCTCAACTGAGAAAGAAAGAGGTCGATATATTTTTGAATAATATGTTCCTGCTCCTGTAAACTTTGCGAACTGAAAGCAGGACTGAGCTGACGACGGATCCGTTTGTGGTTCTCGTAGGTGCCACCAATGAGGCTGATACCATCACCTTGAAAAAAAAAGTCTGGCTGCTTGGGCCACTCTGCCTTTCCAGGACGGTGTTGAAATATTTGCGACCAAGCGATAGACCCATCGATAGATAGGTGCTCCGGTGCCACGCGAACGATCGGGCCGTATTTTTTGTGCAAGCTATGAGCTTCACGTCCAAGGCTCCCAGATATATTAGACTTCCACTGGAAAGGCAGGTTGGTCGCCGCGTAAATCTTTGGGCCTGGATATTTGGCCAGTGGGTGGAGTATGAGACGGTGAAAGACAAGCGTGAGACGCCATATGATAAAGACCTGGAGTTAAAGGTGATAGTTAGCCATATATCCAGTCGGGAGGTTTTTGTTGACGAGTCCTGGGTGACAATACCACTCCTATTGTCGCGGCCATAACTGAGAGCATGTGAGTCGCGCTCATGTTGATGTCGTCGGTCCTGGATAGGATCTTTTTAAGCGGCGATGTCATCAATGATATTGTAAGGATAAACGCTTTGGTAGAGACTGTATTGGCTTGATTTTCGTAGTAATAGGAATAGGATAGAGATGTAATTATATGGTTAAGGGTATTATTAAATAAGAACTTATATAAGAGCTCTAAGAATAATAATAAGTAATTAGCTAGTAGTTAATCTCTAGAAATTTAAATATATAAGCCTTAGTTATAATAATTTATATAATTAAATAAGAAAAATTAATATATTAATAAAAACGATTTATATTAAAAAAATAAATATAGTATTTTATAATTTTTTATATAATATAAAATATAATAAAAGAATTTAATATTTTTTAAATTATTATATAAATATATTTTATTATAAAAGTATAATAATTAAGTATTTATATATTTAAAATAAAAGCCTTATAATAAAAGATATAAAATTTTAATAAATTAAAATTAATAAATATTTTTAATAATAATTTATTATAATTATAATATATTAAAATAATATTACTTATAATATATAAACTATTTTTGATTATTAATAAATACTTAAATATAATTACTTAATACTTAAATATAACTAATAAATACTTAAATATTATTAATTATTATTTTAAAATTTTATTATATTTAAAATAAAAATTAAAGTATTTTTAAAAAGTCTTAATACTTTTAATAATAAAAACTATAAGCTTAAAGCTTAATATTTTAATAAAATTAAATTAATAAGATTTATTATATAATTATTAATAACTTTTATATAATTAAGAAATAAAATTAATAATAGCTATTATTATAAAAACTTAGATTAATATTTACTTATAATAAATAAGTTACTTAAGCGAAATTACTTAAAGTACTAAGTAAGCTAAAAGCTAATACTATAAATAGCCTAAAAAGGTATATATCTTTTTATATATATCCCTATTTATTATAACTAGCCTGCTCTATAATACCCTAGCTTATATACCTTAATTAGCTATACCTATTAAGGATATTATTAAACCTATAATTAAGTAAATTACTTAATTTATTATATCTAACTAAATCTTACCTCTCTTTTAGGCTAATACTTTATGCTATTTTTATTTAAGAATTACCTATATTATATAATATTACCTCTATTAATTCTAAGATATATTTTAGTAAAATATATTATAAAATACTATATATATACTTATATATATATAATAGCTTTAATTTAATATACCCCCTTAGAGTAAAAACCTTTAATACTTTAAATAATACCTCTTATTTTTTATAATATATTTTATATCTTTAAAGTTA